>JAHZNE010001890.1:0-10572 GCA_027744055.1 Callyntrura sp. NNG-2020
AGACGGTATTTATTCGAATGCAGAAAGAAAGAATTACTGCAAATGAGGATTGTCACGTTTCGAAATTGCAAGTAATTACCATGCGGTGTCATTACTTTGTACATGTACATATTACTGTTTTACAAACATAACATAACAGCCCTTATATACGTAACATTTACATTACCATAAGATACTTACCGTTTACCACACACAACTTTATCGAACTTTGAATTTTGTCCTGAGGAAAAGTGCACTGTCATCTGTCATACGCAGAAATGCTGAGCTAAATAAGAATCTTGCTAGATTCTGGATTCTAACGTGCGGTCGGTTAAACTCCTATGGCAACGAAAATTTCCCCATACATTTTAAATGGGAGCTTAGGAAAGAAGGGTCTTAACCTAAGGAATGGATTTATTTTAGTATACGGCAAGCAGTTTGTATTAGAAATGACTAAATGACAATAACTTTTACTGTCTTTCACTGTATGCATACAGTGCTGTGTATTTTTTATTTATTATAATGTTATTATCAAGTTGAGTGAAATATATAATGACGAGTTCCTCATGTTTTTCATACGTGTGGTTGATAGCGCTAGTTCTCATTCCCCATAGGGATACCAATTATGACGGTGATTCAGTGTCCGCTGAAACTGGCCATGGAGTAAATGGCGGATCCAGTAACGTTTGTGGTGCTTTAAGGTAACCACAAGCAATCAATTTCATCCAAACTGTTCGACAATATTTTCCTGATGAAATACTTCCGAGTAATTTCATTGCAGCTTCCTATTCAATATACATGCAAATAAAGTGCGCACCAAGTGCATCGTGATTTACGGTTAAAAATGAAATATCAAAATAATTTTGTAAGAATTGCAAAACTTACTCTCAGATTTTTGTGCTGGTTTGGTTTGAGATATAAAATGCAGCCACTAACAATTTTATCCAATTCAAATTCGTCGACCTCAATCGAATGAAGCAATGCACTCAATCCCTATTATAGTACAGAAACAACAATTAGTTTGTCTTTATTGTAAGAAGGGTTAAATCCTTTCAAAGATACTAATTTTACCTGAAGAATTGTTAGCTGCAATTTATAAGCTTGTGTACATGTATAATACTGTCGATTTTTGTCTTTCACTTGCTCTCCTTCTTTCGCTAAATTCAAAAGTAGCAGTGAAAACTTTGGGAAAGCCTCTTCCATTGTTCTCTTGCGCAAAAATGTTCCACAACTTGTACACAATGTTTGGAGAAGTTCGAAGGACTTTCTTACTACCACATAATCTTTTTCGATCATTCTGTAAAGATTAATATTTAAAAACTTTTATAGTTTAAAAATAAATGAAAACAGGGTTAAGCTCGTACCTTGGTACAAGGTTTTGCCAGATGGAATGTGCCAGCGGGAGAAGAGAATTTTCATGATTTGTCAGCAGTTGAACTCCAAAAATCAGCGAATCCATTGCGGCTAATCTCACATCCCGATTTTGGTTTGGTAAAAAATTAAGCAAACGATGGCAAACGCGCTCCACCAGTTGCATAGTAGAACTGATGGTTTCATCTGAGCTCTCTTCCATTGGACAGTCTTCGACTGTGTCATTTTTATTCATGTTTTGTTCACTTTCCTGTTCACTGTCATCTTCTTCTGACGGAGGAATAACTCCAACGGTCTTTTGATACGCTATCATTTTTTGTAATAGTGTTATCTTTTGGCCAGCTTTGGTATTTTCGCAAGATGTTTTCTTATCATGAATAAATATAGAATTAATTAATGCGTAGAAAACTTTTACATAAATGTGTTGAACACTCCCACCTCCAAATTCATCCGAACATCTTTCAAAAATTTGATTTACAAGATGAGAAAACGAATCGTTGCTGAAGTCAAAATATCGTGCAAGAAAAATCAACGCATGGGGGCAATTAGGATACAGAAGTAGATTTAACATTCTAACACTGATTTCATTTAAAATGAGAGTAATATTATCCTTTAAAAAGTCCTCAAAACTGTTGGGCCTTGCCAGACGTTTCAATGATGTTTGAGCTACTTCATTGACCACTAAATCACAATTGAATAAATTTGTTCCAGCGTGTTCTACAAGTGGGTATAACACTATTGGTATTACAACGACAGGATAAATTTGACCAAATATACCTAAGCCTTCCAATAAATAGAAACGCCTTATATCGGCTGCCGACTGAACTGCTGGAATATCGGTTTCTAAACTTTGGCAAGCAACTTCTGTACTCTGCATATCTAATAACGAAATATAAACTTCTGCCAACTTGGAGGCTTCGAAGTCACTGATTTTATTGGGATCCGTCTCATGTAGAACAGGTAAAATGGTGTTAAATACTACAATAATTCCAGTTATGTTAAGAACTGTGTTAAAATTGTTCGGTAAATCAGACAAAGTAGACATAAACTCAAAAACTACTTCATCAAGGTCAGTTGTCTGAACTAAATTTTCGCAAACTCTACAAGATGCAATGTAAACTGGGTCCGATCTCTTTCCATGTTCTACAGTAACACTTCTGTATTTCCATATCATTTCATGTATGAACTGAAAGAGAAGAGGAAGGAAGGATTGAAATTCAATAAATGACAGCTTCATTGTTGACAAATTTGACGATATTTCCCTTAGTGCCAGTACGCATGCTACATCGTTTCCGGAGTTCATTGAGCCAGTTGCAGATTTAATTAAATTTTCCAAATCTGGAAAGCTCAATTTCTGCAACAATCCTCTGTTCTCCAACGTTTCCAAACATCCAGTAGATATCGTACTTTCATCGTCCTCCTTCATTCGCAGCAATATACTAGAAATTATCTGGCAGCACTGTGGGAGTTGCCTAGTTAAAACAATATACATTTTTAAATACGCTGAGCTGATTACGTACAACCATATATTGATCATTAGGGTAGCGTTTGTATGAAAAAGATTCCTCGATTAACGTTTCTTACATATTTCTAGTTGCTATTTCACAGCAAAAAACAAAAAACGCCTTTCGATAATCCACATCACTATTTAGTACGTAGTCTTTGCTTAGCAGTTCTACGATTTGTCGTAACATCTTGTCAGCTTGCTCGAGATTACTTGCGCTTTCAAATTCTGTGCTAACTCTTACAGTTATACCCAATACGCTGAGAGATTTCTGTATAGATAGAAAGTGAAGAAGCGATTTGAAAAAAATAATAGTAAAATTCAAAGTTATCTTGGAGAAAAGAAGTAATTTCTTACGATAACAATAGCTTTCGAACTATTTCCAGCTGATGGAATGCTAACTTTCCTTACACTGGAAACAATACCAGGGAGAAATTTGTACATAACTTTGCTCCTTACTTCATCACCGTCGCATATTGTAAGAAGATGCTCGAGTATTTGTAATGCTTTCAGTCTAAAACATAAAAACATAAAATAAAATATACACAAAGATTTACATTGCCGTCTTTTCTAGAAATGGTACTTGTTTCATCATCATATCAGTAATCATACTCAATCATAATTACGTTTACTATCTTCACTACAGGTGACAAGAGTACCTGATAGATTTTGCTACATCCGGTGCAACCAACTGAAGTAGTATAAATATGGAATGCCCAAAAATTTGAATTTTCTCTGGCTGGCACAAAGTATTCATATGAAATGGGAGACTGCCCACGGATATATTTTTGATACATGTAACAATTGCTTCCATCTCTTCCTCTGACAATTGTTTGTTGACTATATACAAAACAAAGTAGTTAAACTGGCTGAATAGTGAATATACTTAATAGTAAATAAATACTTGTAAAATACTTACCAGACGTAACGTTTGTTGGATGGGACAAAGAAACATGAAGCTTTTGAAATATATTGACAAAAATATCAAACGATGTACATAGCTCTGCCTGGTTTAAAAATTTCCCAAGACTTTGAAAAATCTGAATTCTTAGGTCATCCCTAAAAACCCAAAATAGACGGTCAACAGTTTGTTTATTTAATTTGTATTCTATGTTCCATGCAAAGGTTTAAACTTCCCAGCACGCAAGTGACATAATTACTTACTTATAAGTTTTAATAACTTTAAGGTGAATGGCGAAAGGAAACGCAACGAATTCAGATAAATGGACAGGGATCTTTCCAACTTCATTTAGTGCAGCTTCGAAAGTTTTCAAAGTTTTTACAGATGGATTTTGAAGAACTTCCGCGCATATTGGTTTTAAAAACGCAAATTCTAATGAATCCACCTTTGCCCTTAAGACATCAAGGGATAAAGATTTCTCGTCTTCATCATTATCATCATCGTCAATATCCATTAATAACGCATTTGCCCGCTCAGTTGCCTCTTTCTCATCCATTTCTTTTTCTCCACTTTCGTTACAAATATTTTGTGATTCTTCCTCAACTGCCGCCGATGAAGATGCACCCTCTAATGATGACTTATTTGACGCCATTTTGAACTGCTGGTTGGCACTACAAATATTTAATCTCAGAGATCTCGACAAGCCTTTTCAACGTAACGTCACCTGCTGGTCCTCCTGCCTGTCACCTGTCACGCCACCGCCAACTAGGTATGTATGTTGTGTCTATCAACTATTGACTATAATCATATACTTGTCACTTGTGGTTTGTAGTTCTTGTCCGTTGCCGACGTCTAAAAGAGCACTTTAACGATGATCAAATTGTCATAAGCCAAAAACTTCAAACATCATATACGAGTCGTATAATACGACATGATAATGCTATCACCTAGATCATATTTTCCCTCTGCGACATTTGAGAAATTGTAAATCCAAAGAGGATTTCCGTGGTCGGTTTTTATTTATTTACGGTTATTAATTTATATAAACTTTACTTTGTGCCGAGAATAAAACGCGATGCAGGTCCTGCTTGGCTTTCAACAAATATCCTACTAATGACAATGACTAGTACCACTAGAAACTGTTGGTGTCAAAAATAACCAATATGGGTAATTTATGTTTGAGCTGACTGACGCTGTTGCTGACGCTGACCCACATTCAACGTTGACACCATGTATCTCCAGTAAACTTACTTGATACTGATATGGATAATTTTTAAAAAAATATATATTTTCATAAATGAAACAAGGACACCGAGAATGCATAACATTACAATTACAATACACACGAAGTGGAATACCGACTCCCGACTGAATTTAGGCTTTGGATTTTTCAACAATTTAGCTTTAGCAGCTGCGCAAGTGGAAACGCGCTTCGTCTTTTATCTCAATGTGTCACAACAAGTGCATGTACTTTTGTACATATTATGTGCATATTTGTACACATACACATACTTACAAACACAAACTGATTTTTACGTACGCCGTTGCGTTGATGGGCTATTACTATTACTTGTTTACTTGAATATTGTAATTTAATTGAAAGATACATCATTTTCACGATGTTGGCTGTTGGCACAGATTAACGAGGGTCGTTTAATTCCAAAGTGTGTATACAAATATAATATTTAGTTATTTACGTACCTTGGTTGAATCCTTGGTGGATCGTAATCACGGACCTAGCCAGCGGAGTTAAAAATGCATATCATAATCATTGCTTGCTTGTGGTATACGTGCGGTGTGGGTGTGACACAAATCTGTCCAACCCAAGATTTTCAAATGTTTGTAAACATACCTTTTATAATTAATATGGTTGTCAGAAAAATAGCGAATTATGGATTTTAAAGTAAGAGACAAGATATCATACACTAAAAGAAACATAATATCTCTGAACCGTATCGACATTACAATTTATGCGATAAAGGATGCTATTATCAATTGTTGGACGGGTGATAGCCACAGCAATTTAGCCAACAAAGGACCGTATTGTCTATCACAGGTTTCCTAGTTTTTTAAACTTTAAGCATTAATGATTTAGAAAATCCTGAGCTGTTAAATGTCCTACAACTATTAAAACTATTTCATATCTCCCCGAGAGGTCTGGCGAAAGAAATGATGTCATGAGAAAGATGGTTACTGATTGCGGGGTTGAGTGGGAAGGAAATCAACGCGCTGTCATTCGCATACCGCAGTTACAATTAATTTACAGTTACTATTACAATCGTTGTAGGTTCCGTCAAACAAATGTCACAATCCTTTATTAATGTAGTTGTCTTACGACAAGCATGTACATTACAAACTCATAGATATTATACAATACTCAGATACTTTCCATTACGAAAATATAAAATAAATTCCTAGATAGTTTGTAACGAAATTGTGAAATTGTAGTCAGCATTCAATTCAGCATGTATCGATCTACCTCCGGTTATTTGTATTCGTAAAACTTACACCACTCTGGGAATGGTGGATAATATATGAACTTGATGTGTTTATATTTTATGTAATTATATATCTTAAGTGGTTGGCTACTAATATTTAATATAATTATATTAACTTTCTAACAGCATTTATAAATGGCGTCAGCTAAAATATATCAATATTTCCCATTATATATTTACGTATTAATACATCATCCGTTTTGATACGTGTATTTCAGTGAAACTAAACTTTAAACACTTCAGTGGCTAAGTGTTTTAATTTTATTCCTTCTAATTGATATATCAAATCTGCAGCCGAGGCATCTTCATCTTGATCTTGCCAGTTCTTCAGCATACAAAAGGCTGCATTCTCTTTCTGGTTTTCCGCAAAGTATTCGATCTATTAAATAAGAAAAAAATACATAGTTGAAATGCCCAACTGATTATTTTCAATACATGTCCAACAAATACAACAAAAAATACGAATTTCGGCATACCTCGTCTCCTTTAAACCCTAGCTTAGTAGCCAATTTTTTCCAGTTGTCACCCAACCCTTTGGCGACTAAACGTTGCTCTTCTTCTGTTAATGGGCGTACCAATTTATCGTTAACTTCGCCTTCCTCTTCATCTCCACTTTCACTTACATCCTTGTTATCTTCCGATCGCAACAGTTCATCATCGTCCGCCGTCCCAGCCTCTACAACCTGATCTCCGTCAGCGGTACATTCGGAATCGTGATTAGTTTGCGAATCAGTAAGTTTGGGTTTTGATTCGTTTACTTTTCGGTTTGCCTAAAATAAACAACCGAATAAATAGTACGATGGTACAAACAAGTTCAGATTAGCCTGTTAAAAATAATTAAAATATTTATTTATCTACCAAAGGTATATCCTCTTGTGAGTTAAGCGGTGGTTCTCTATCAGCGTTGATTTTCTTGAGGACATACTCCAAGTAGTTTTGAAGAGGACTAATAGGAGCGCCACCAAACATTTGAAAGAAATATGGACTACGGCGAGCCAATAATCTTAAAGCCTTCCATCCAAACGTAGCATCTCCCAGTATTCTGTAGATAATGAAAATGCATTCATGTAATTGTTCTTTGAGAGAAGCACTGTGCATACATTATAGAAACGCGACTTACTTTTTCTGTTTCAGGTCCTTCTTAGAGGAATCAATGAGTATACTCATTGGAGTCGGATCTACCTCCATTTCTTTAAAAGCTTCAGCAAAGAACGCTTCCAATTGCGGCATAAAATCGCGTGTTTTCATTCTACAGGCTTCTAAATTATCTGGGCATATGTTCCATAGTCTGGTCAATTCCATACTGCATTTCCAATAAATATAATTAATTACATGACATTTATTGCCACAAAAAAATCAGTACTAGTATCTTATGAGTAATTTAATAGGAGACGTACTGGCCCAGAAGAAATTTATTTTTGTCACACGCTTCTCTTATTGAGTCCCCAATCTGACGTCGGCTTCTTTTCTTTCTTCTAGACTTTGTATCATCTAACGGCAAGTTAATATCATCTGACAATTTATGGCTAGACGATTTATCTGTAGCTTCATCTTCAGAAACATTTGTACTACTTGAGGATATGTTACTTGAAGGTACCGGTTTCTTGAATGGTTGACATCCATCATTTTTCCATTTGTTCCACAACTCTTCCCTCTGTAATTCAAATAGTGATTTTATTTATATATACAAAGGGTTAAAAGGGGAAAATACTAAACATGATATAAAACAGTGTTTATATCATTATTCCAAGTCATTCATTACCTTCAGAATGTGTTTTACACATTTCACAAAATCACGACCACGAGGAGGTATCTCAGATAGGAGCTCGTATATCTTATCTGAGGTCTTCTTGACAAAATCCAACTGGTCCTCCCCCAAGACTTGTGCATCACTGTAAAGATAATTGCTGAGCTTTAACAAATGTTCAGACTAGGGTGCTAAATAACAAACAATAGTTACTTGTCTGTGGGAAAAGAAAAGGCTCGTCTCGACAGCGATCAATCAACAGAACGACATTGATTATAAAGTAATTTGTCATTTAACACCACAAAAAACAGTACGTGTCACTAACTTTAGATAGTATTACATTTGAAATTTTGGAAAGACACTTGCTAAGAAGCTGGTATTGCACAGTGCTACGTGTTGTTAACAAAGCTGGGGTACACATGGGTCAAACGTAAATACAATTCAAAGTTGGACTTATTTGAAAAAGTTTGTATTGAAAACACTTACGACTTAAATTTCACGGGTACCGTCAAATATTGCAAAATTACGACCAACTGCACTAAAAAATATCTGCGAAAACTAGGGTCGCTCATTTGCAATTCTAAAAGACGTCGATTAGTTAAATATTTAGCGAAGTAAAGGTTTTCATCTCCAAGCTTAGGAATCGGATTTATAGTTGGTAGCTCTTCTTCTGTTCTCTCTTTCCTTTTCCTATGACTAGCTTCGTCTAGCTTGAAAGAATGAAAGGCTCCTAACACGTCCTGAGTATACTGTCAAACACAACACATGCAAATTGAAAAAGTGAACCAGCAATAATATATAAACATAAAACTATAAAAAAGACAGCTTAATAGTTTAATAATTCAATGAATATCAGTTAACCATTGTAAAAGTTTTCCACGATATTTTGTTGTAGCAATCTTGGGGACTTCTAAAATATTCTTGTAAGGACCAAAACTTTACATAGAGGTTGTAGTCTACTTTGATTTTTCTTTTCTTTTCTTCCTGAGTTAAGCTAACAATTTTATCCAAACCGGGAATTGCAAGATCCATCCCTTCAAACAACTTTTCGTCATTGTCCTCACTGATTTCCATTTTATCATCGGGATCATCTGTCCCGTCACCAGTCTTGTTGACTGGCGCCGGAGAAGATCTAGAATCAATAAATAAAAAATCAATTAGAAAAACAAAAAAAAATTAAATATATTTTTTTACTAAACATGAAAATTACTCACCGTTACACATTCTTAAAACCGCATTTTTCCCAGACGTATAAAACAAAGGTTCCTTCCAAATTTCCAATTGAGATTCAACATAATCGAACACTTGAGAACAATCGTTTAAACGACTGACCTCTACGAGGTCAGTTAATAGAGCTATAACCGCAGTTGGAGAGCACATGTCTTCTCGTGTCATCTCAATACTAAGATCTAAAAATACATTCCATTGATTGGGTTTTTTAATTAATCGTTCCAAAAGATACTCCCTCAAGGTTTGATCCACTAGTTGCCGTTTCTCGTTCTGTTCTCTATAATTTAATGAATTTTATTAGTTCAATTAACCAACCACACGCTAAGGCTGCAGCGGAATAAATAAGTTCAATCGGGTTTCTGAAATTGGAGGATGAGTTTAAAATTCATTTCTACAAAAAAAATTATACTTACTCCTCTAAGAATCGCTGCTTGTAGATCTCTCTACATTCTTCCAGAACATTTTTAATGCTTGATTCTGTATTTGAATCCACCAACATGTGGAACTTTTCCTTTATATAAAAACAGTTAAAGACAGTCAGTCATCAGTAGTCAGCTATTCTATCTTTTCAAAATCATTTTTATAAGGTCAGGATGAAATAAAAGTTAATGTATCCCATTAAGAACTTTCTTTCAACTTACGAAAAATGCTTGTTTTATAGTCAATAATCCTAACCAATCTGTTCGGCAATTAATCGTAGTACTAGGAACGCGAAAACTGATGACAGCGCCATTTTCGCCATGCGTTGAATTTGAATCCGCAAACTCCTCATCGCTAACTTGATCTGTCGTTAATAATCCTTCACTTGACGAGGTGGATGCAGTTTCAACAATCATTCCTGCTTCCAAAGGAGAAAGTCGACCGCCTTTAACTCCATTATCCTGTGAAGATTGTTCTTTTTGAGGCTTCCTCAATTTCTTGGAGGCCGCTGCAGGGCTACCTGCACCTCGCCTCTTCGGCATTTTTCCTTTTGGACACTAAACTTTCACTCTGTTAGATTCTCAAACCGCATATACCGAATACCCAGATATCTAAAAAAATGTTTTAAAATTCACAATTCACAATCTATCAATATTTCTTACTTGACTTCAATTTCATATCTTTTGACATTGAATAAGCTCAACATTCAAATTTTCAACGTGACTAATAAAACTCATTAAATATAAATTCAGGCACTTGTGCTTTGACCTTGACCCTCGTCATCAAGATGAACGAGTAGCAGCAGGTACTATAACTTAATTGAGATTGAGATATTGCGCGTAATCATCTACGAACAATTACATTGGCTGTATGTAAATGCCATTTGACAAACATTCAACAGTGACAGGGTAGTGTGCAATGT
>JAHZNE010001891.1:0-18990 GCA_027744055.1 Callyntrura sp. NNG-2020
CTCTTTTAACTACATCGATTCCCTAACTCCATTGAACTGCATTAATTTCGCGAATGGGCTCACTGTACAATTATTTCTAATCAACTTTTAATTTAGGCGACATTTATGTCTAATTTTGAGTGTGTTCCAAGTAACATAATAGTCGTGAACGATCTATTTCTATGAGAAACAAATATCTTTGTCAATAATAAGCAAAAGTGAATTGTTATAATCCATTATTCTAGAAATCTATACCGGGAAACCGGCCGGTGATTTTAAATATTATTTATGCCTGAATCTGAATTTTTAATTAATTTTTAATATAAGTAACATTTATTTATTAGTTTGCTGGTGTAACAAGTAACATCAGAAACGATGAACGATCTTGTTGTATGAGAAACATATATTTGTTAATAATAAGCACAAGTGAATTATATTATCCAATTCTACTAGTAACTCTCTACTTGTAAAATTTAGCCGGCGTTGTAATAATAATATCGCCATATTTCTGTAAGAATTTATATCTTAGTTGCTATGAACCCTAATGTAAGCTAAAATGGCACAGAGAGTAAAGATTTGAATTCAAATAAATTAAGCATTTAGAAAAGTGTGTTGTAATATAAAAAATATGCAAATTTTGATTAAATTGAACTTATTGAAAACAATCATCATGTAATGTGACATATATGTGATATGTTTGCTTATTTAAAACGTAGATCAGAGTGAAAACTGGTTTACGGAGCATAATATCGTTTTACCTACCGTATACGACTATGTATACGGTAGAGTTGTACATAAGGACTCCATTAGTTGCGGTGCGGTGCACTACGACTCCCCGGTCTTTTGGTATCAAAACAAAAATATTATGGTGCTTTGCTGACTAGTAGTGACAGACAGAAAGGGGATAAATAGTAATACGGTTTTAATTTGGCGATAATTTGAGTGTTGATGAAACCTTTGTATTTTTGTTCTACCAAGTATAAACCAAGATGATAGAAATATAGGGAAGTGACGAAGTATTACAAAATCTACAATTATTTGACAGCATATTATTATATGTATAAAGGAAGACTGGAAAAAATGAATATTGCCTTTGCTTTTGCTCATCTCATAAAAACTAGCACTACAGGTAGTGCTGCTATCTCATTTTGCTAAAGATTGCGGATTAAATTTTGAAGCTATGCTGAGTACACGCTGGCTTGTACAACATAAGCTATTAAATTGTGCAATCAGTTGATTTCTAATCTTTTTTCTCAAACGTTGAAGTATTACTAGTTGGTCGACAATTGTTGAATATGTTAGTTCTTGAACTTTTCGTAGTTGTCTTTTACTTTTAGGCAAATGAACTATTCATTTATCTTTATTGCAATAGATCCCGTTCGCCTGGAAAAGTTTAGTGCATCTTTTCACTTAATTTGGAAATACCGGTTTAAACGTGTAAATGTAAGGGGATTAGAATATTTCACAGTTATCAAACCACCCTTCTATTCATGGCATGCACGCTTTAAAATTTACCGTTGAATTTTTCTGCAAATGAATAAAACAATAAAGTAGGTAAGGATTCACAGTGTATAAACAGTACGCCTTAGAAACATTTTTCGTTTGTACAGGTTTTTGCAAAAGTATTTCTGCGATTACTCTCTTCTACTAAAACATCCTGATCCTTGTTTACCAACTTGACCTTCCTTTAAAAAGTGGTTTGCAAATATTTACAATGGTTAATTACCAAAGGCAAATATAATACACATGTGGAAAAATATAAGACATTAGTTATAGCATGCCTCTCCTACGTTACGTCGTGCCTCTTTTAATGTCATAACGTCTTTTGCAAATATGTTTTATTTCGACTTTAATGACTACTTATTTTGTAGAAAATAATGACAGCAACTCAATGCTATCGTTTACTATTATTACTGCCATGCCGTTTCAATCCGACTTGTCATATGTTACGTAATGCCTCGATTTAAATTATTAACTGAAAGTTCCTATAACACCTAGACCTAGAATCTTTGACAAAATATCATTATATTCCAATATTAATTGGTGTCGTCCGTCAATAAACTGGCAATAAAACGTGCAGCCGGCGCATACTTTTTATACAGTGGAATCCTACAACTTAAATTTCCATAATGAATATTATATCGTGGCATTACTCCCTAACATTAAAATCTATTTACCAAATGGACTTGTCTCAAATCACCAGGACGTTCCACTTATTCCCGACAATTATAATTTAATCACACCCCTTTTAAAGATTATGTCACCAACGGTTTTCGTGTTGATCGCGTTCGGACATTCGACAGTGTGGTTGCTTCTTAAATTTTACACAAAAATATAAGTGGTTCCAGTTGAAGACTGTTGAATAACATTGGTGGGAGCATAACACTCGGTTCATAAGGCGAGCTATATTATGCTTTATCGTGAAAAATGAATTATGCGTTTATGTAGCTCTAACAACAATAATTACGAAGTTTCAACGCTTAATACTTGTAATTTTCCCGATGTCCCTCCTAAAAATATGTTGAGAACATAAAGGATTTCGAATTTGGTTTTGGAAGTCAGTAGGTACGACCAGTATTGAGTCTCTATCAAAACATATATACATTCATTAAACTTTTGAAAATCTGTTGCCCTGACTTGACAGTTGATCCTCATAAATTCAACACATTTTGTGTTTTTAGACACTCGCTGTCAAATAGTTGTAAATTTTGTAATACTTCGTCACATCCCTATATTTCTATAATCTTGGTATATTCTTGGGAAAACAAAACACAAAGGTTACATAAACATCCAAATTATCCTCAAAGTAGAACCAAATCAACTATTTATCCCCTTTCTGTCTTTAATTTTCCAACTTTGGTCAGCTAAGCATCATAACATTTTGTTTGATACCAGAAGACCGGGAAGTGATAATTCAGCTAATGGATTCATTATGTAAAACTCTAACGTATACATAATGGTATACGGTAGGTAAAACGATTCCATTCTATAGCAAGTAACACAAGAGTACTCACACAAAAAGAGAACGACTCGCTCCCGATCACAAAACATTTACAGCATATCTGTATCGAAATGATGACTAAACTAACTCTAATTTCTATTTCCCTCCTGCTTCCTAACGTCGTAACCCAGTCTCCTCCCCCTTTACTCCAGCTGCTACAAGCAAATTTACACGAGTGTACGCACATGATAATAGGAAATTTTTCTGAAGAAGACAGTATTTTAAGTAGTGCTACCACCAAGAGCACATTGAGTTCTACTGCAGACGTTTTTAATATGACCAGCCCCTATTTCCGTGCTGCACTCCATTTTTCTTTCCAGAGGCACAGTACTCCATGCAAGGTCAATTTTATTGCGGTGGACCAAGTGAAAGTGAATATTCGAGAATCCCGCTCAATCTTGCAACTCCGGATGGAACAGGATTTCTTTGTCTTTGTTTCTTTTGGAAGAAGCATATCTACCGTCATTCAACAGGATCCGGATTACTCGTTAATTACAAATAAGGTGGCTGTAGTTTTTAAACCGGAATCCCACATCTGGCAACAAGTTTCAGTCTCTCTGTATTGTACACAGTTGAAGAAAACGTCGCCAATACAACCACCCACAACACAGGAGCATTTATATTTTGGGGGAAAACCACGTAACTTTCAGAAAAATGCTCTTATTCTGGTGACCTACCCAGACATCACGTCTATATCAGAGACGTCTAAGGTCCGCTCCCCTGACGGAAGCACCACGTTGAGACGAGGATTTGCCTTTTTTATGATGCAGTACATCAAAGAAATGTACAACTGCTCGGTGACCACCCAGGTATCCAGTGATGGGTCCATCGGATACAAAACCGCCAACAAAACTTGGACGGGTTTGTTTGGAGATTTGTATGAAAGGCGGGCGGATATTGGCATGTTGCTCACCCACTCGTACGAAAGGAATGGCGACTTTGCGTTCCATGTGCCGGTCTTCACGATCGCCATCACGTTTGTGACGGGAGTACCCAAACTATTTTACAGTTGGCGGTCCATCTACCTCCCGTTCCAAGCGATGGTTTGGGACATGTTTGCGGGGACCTGTCTCTTTTGTGGAGTGTCGTACTTTTTTATTTTAAAAATGGGCGGGACCTTCGCCGGCACAAAGTCTCGAGGGAACCTGAACATTACAATGTATCTGGTGGCGACGCTTTTCGAACAGGACAAGCGAGAGCTCGGAACGTGGTATTTAGTAAGGATGTTGTCGGCATTGTGGTTACTCTACGTCATCGTAACGACAACAGCGTACAGGGCAAAAATGGTGATTTTATTAACCTTTCCGGAGCTGGAACCCTTGCCAACAACATTTCTGGAACTTTCCAGGACTGATAATAGCACGTACCCGGTAACGATGTGGGATATGGGAAGTGCCGTAGAGAAAAGGGGCATCGACGGTGCTGGACATCCTAAGTGGATCCTTTCCAAAGCGGGGGGCCTTGCGCACCGATTGTTGAAGTCGAGCAGTTCCTATCTTCGAAAAGTGAGTGACCGTCTTACTCGAGTACGGAATGACGTGGAGTGTTTGCGGCGATGTGTGGTTAATTCCCGGCATGCGTGTGTGACTTGGACGCCGTTGATGAATTACGATATTTTGATGAATTTCACGGGTAGAAATGGGCAAATGCTGGTGAGGAAAGTATCGGATAACGTGTTCACAAGTGGAATGTCCTTCTCCTTTAATAAGGGCTCTCCCATAGCGGAGGTGTTTAACGGCGCATTAAACAGAGCTATTCCGATGGACCTCGTGGAAAGATGGAAGGAGGCGGATAAAACGTTTTTACTGCGGGAGAAAATGGAAAGGCGAAAACATTCCGTGGGAAAGAACGAGGAAAGTAACAAGGAAATGGAGGGAAATTCTAGTGAGCAACCTCAACCTCTAATAATGGCTCACTTTTCGGGCATTACGAGCATTACTGTGATCCTGCTATTTATGAGCGCTATAATTTTTGTTGTCGAGTGCCAAGTGGAAAAGTGCTCAACAATGAGTGCCATAAAAAGTAGACTTGTTCACCGCTTGCAAGCACAAAATATGACAGGGGGTGGGGAATTTCCGGCATAAGCAATGGATCATACTTGCTTCTCACAATTATGTGATTTGTTCAGGTATTGGCGGAGAAAATAGGAAAGAGCTGACACAATAAAGAAGTGAGAGTGCTAATATTTTAAAATAATTTTGCCGGTTTTTACTTGAAAAACAGTTAAAACCCGCTTTGGAAGGATCTAAAGTTAATACAAATTTACAGATGAACTTGTACCAGAAGTGCTATTATCGCCGGTATACTGTGTGACGAAAATGTGCATCATCTAACAAAAATTGCTAGTGGTGGGGATTAATGTCTCTAACGAATCCAAATCATCGTTTCAATTAATAAAGTGGCTCAGAACTTTAATGCTCATATGTGGTAACTCAACAATTTATATGATATATGATGGTATGTAAAATGTATGTATAAAATTTGCAATTAAAATTGTAATTTGTTCAGTTTACGTTACGAAACCCAATTGAAGTTTTTAAATCATGAATATTTGCAATACATATGCATATAAAAGTCCTATTTCACAAACTTTTCATATTACCGTACGATATTTATTTAGTTTAATTTTTCCGTAAATTGAGAACATGCTTATTTGCATACATAATTAATACCTGAAAAAGCCTACATGCACAGACCTATATACAACTTCCTACAGCAATTTCCAAACAAACCTAAATAATAATTATGGTGTATATGGTTTTGTCGCATTTTAAAAGCTTATATTTGAAGCCATGTGCAATGTTTACGCAAAGTAGCATATGCATTTAGTAGGAAAAAAGTTTAATTTGCAAGTCATGAATAAATAAGGAGAAACCCGAGTATTGCATAGACAATACATGTTCAAATTTAAAAAAAAATAGTTGGACCGGCGCGTGGCTTGGTCTATTTTTTTTTAAATGATTGCATACTGGACTGCCACTACTTGTCATAAACTAAACAGTCCCGTTTCCTGCTTAAAGTTACCATTCTCCAGTTTGGTGAATAAATCGTTCGTTTCACCTGTCTTATAATGGCTACCCCTTTGGTGTGGAAATCTTGTCGATTTGGAAATCGATTAATACAGGTAATTCTCCCGTATCCCTTGATAATTTCACTGGACCACAAAACACAAAAATTGATTTTTCCCACAAGTAAACATCAACTACTGCCTTTCTATGCTTGGACCGCTCTCGCCTGTTTCAAGGCAACACTAGTGTTGTATATTATTGTGCAATCTCAACTTGCCCCGGAACAAACTCCCCTTAATTCATCCGCACTTGTAGCTAACGCTTGCTTGTTTGGCTGGACAGCATTATGCCTTACGTCCATATGCATCGTATGCAAGGATTCGGCGAGAGGGCGGTATGCGAATTCATGAATCAGTTGATCATCTTTTGGAAGCGAGTAACTTACAAACTCAACAGAACCCCAAAAATTGGATGTCGGAAAATCGCTGTGCAATTTGTTAAAAATTGGTATGCTTGCATATTCTAATGTCTAAATTTTTAATTGCATGTACAGTCTGTATAATAAAGGAATCACCGAATTTGCTAACTGAACCATTTCCAAAAACGTATGATTTTTCTGCACATTGTGCAGCAAGGTACTATACAGTTACAGATGTCATTATACAGCTAGCAATTTCATTCCATGCATAGTAGGAAAATAATTAAAATCAAAATTATAATTTAAGTGGAATCACTCAGACTTTAATTTTATACATTTAATTGAAAAATGAATTCCAAGCAATTTTAAGTAATAATTACTCCTTCAACGATTTTAGAACTCGGAAAGAAATCCCAGGGCGAAAATTACGACGCAGATGGAGTTTCGGTCCTGGGCATGACCTTGGCAATGGTGATCAATGCAGTTCTAGTAGCTCCCCTACTACTACTGCTGGGATGGGATCCCTTGAACATCGTTCTCCAATGGCATTTTAAAGAGGTTCTTTCATCTGCTGGGACGTTCTTTGTAGTCATCCTTCGTTGGCTCACCTTTGTCTGGTATCTTGCAGAGCTTAATCGGATTGACATTAACATCAAGATGGTATCAATGATGATCTTCAGTTTGTATGTGAACTGTCTCCAGCAAATACAAAAGGGGGTTCTGGAGCCGCGTACAATCTCTTTGTATAATCAACTGCGTTGCATCAATCAGTTGGGCTCAAAATTAATTGCGTGGGCTGCCGGCACCATGATGACCATTGTACTGTTCATTCTGGTGACCAATAACTGGGCCGTCCTCGTAGGATGGAAAGGGATTTCTGTGGATCTATACATTGTCATCTGCTTCACCACTCTGGCCGGCTACATGGGTATGACGAAAACTCTTCCGGTGGCGATAGAGTCCAATGAGCTGAGCAGCGAGATGGTACATACTTGGAGTTCTAACGTACGAAAAGGTAGTGGAGCGACAGTGGGTTATTGGGTAAGGGTGTTGCGGTCGCAAAGAGTAGTGGCCTTCTACTACGGCTTTACCGTCTTTGAGAAGGACACACAAGTTAACTATTTCTGTAGCATTCTGGACAAGACGATTACGGTCCTCTTGATGGATTTATAAAAAAACATGTCAACTATCTAACAATATGTAGGACTGTTGATGCATTTAATTATAAGAAGTTTTAGCGCACTTCCTCTTTTACATCGTATGGCTTACATGAACTTACCTGTATTAAAATTGATCAGTTTTATAACGCATTTAAAATGAATTAACTCTAAAATGCTAATCTCTTATAGTAAATGTATTCTATGTGAACTGTTAAGCTCTGTTGTCTTTGCACGCTTAAGCTGAAAAATAATAAATAACTAATAACTACCTATTTAATTGACGATTGACTACTTGGAGATCTGTTAAAAAAGATACATTTATATACAGAATTAACTGCAAAATGACATAGAGACAGTGCAAAAAGCCGTTTTGGGTTTTACTTTCCATCTGTTGTACTCCTTCTTCGAAGGTTTGTCACAGTCAGTTTACGATCTACTTTCTTTCATTCTTGTTTGACTTGTTTGTAGAGCTGACGTCTGACAATTTCGCATCTGTGAACATCGGTAGTTTACTGCGACAGAAATATGCGTGCGGT
The DNA here is from genome assembly GCA_027744055.1 of Callyntrura sp. NNG-2020. Lineage (NCBI taxonomy): Eukaryota > Metazoa > Arthropoda > Collembola > Entomobryomorpha > Paronellidae > Callyntrura > Callyntrura sp. NNG-2020. The sequence continues at coordinate 8,103 of JAHZNE010001891.1, forward strand.
TCTTATCTATCTTTAGTGTAATATTGTTGGTTGAAGCAGGCACCACCACATTGGAGACAATGATCCCGGAAAATTTCACACATCACCAGCTATAGCCTTTGCAGGTTTCTCAAAAACTATAAAGAGTTGCGTACTTGGCCGGGAAAAGTGAATAGTGCTAAGCCGTGTGGTATACCTTTTTATACGAACAATTACATACATCTAGTGCCACCCAATGATATCCGGAGATAATAGTCTTTTGTATGGCTTTTGTGAGAGGTCAGGGCAGATTTGTGTCGGGTGACGGCCGATGAGTTTGGCAAGGGAGAAATAGCATTCATCCCAAAAGAATGGTCGGATTCGTTGGGAACTCGGGTTGCTGTGAAGGATTCCGCAGATTCCGGAAACTCTTGGCAAAAGTTAGTAACCCTCGGTTAGAGTACAGTGCAGTTACAGGAGGAAAGGAGTACCTACTTCGGGGCGGATCTGTGACGGAGACTAGTGCACGGAGAGAGCCAGGTTACCCAGGCGTTACTTTATTATTCCCCTCCACTTTGTGCTGACGCTAAAGCTTTCTGTGCGTTGCTCAATAGATTAAGAATAAAGAAATTCCCACTTGGCACAGCTGAGCGATGCAATGTAATAGAACAGGTACTATTTTCCAGGAGAAAATGTTTGACTAGAACAAAAACGACCCTTCCGTCTGTCCCAACAAAAACCCATTAGTTACAGGATATATTACACAAGGTGATAATTTAAAGTAAATGTTATTTGATTAGTTAATATATTTGGAAATATTGCCGAAGGAGGATTTGATTAAGAACCCATATGAAGCACAGTAAATTTGGGTTTAGGAATTCCCACCACGGAAATCTGTAACCGGATACCTCGACGACAAAATTCCCACCGACAGCATATTCTACCGACAGTGAAAAACTTGCCAGGGAAATAATTTCGACAGTACAATTTTCCGACAGGAAAAAGTTTCGACTCATAATTAGTAATTTATTACTTCGTCTTTGTATTATTATCTGCAGTTACATCCACAGTACTTTTTCCCCATTTCACTGCTGTTAATGTAGACAAATCGGAAATGTATGCGCTACCTTCTCTTGTTCACGCACTCGTTAGTTTTTTGTTGTGACATGATTCAGTCGTTACCAATGCCTCATCAATAACTTGAGTAAATTTAAGATTTACTCTTTTTGCATATGTAATACCTTAGCTACCTTACCAAGGTTGTGTAAATCCCAAATCATGCATATTGGTACAACACAGATGTAATATGAACTGAATGCAGCATAATGCATTGATGAATATGAACGTCGTTAATTTTTCCTGTCGGAAAAATGGAACGTCAGTGGGTCTTCCAGTACTGTTTGGGAAGCTTTTCCGTCGGTGGGATATCCGTCGGTGGGATACCCGGTCGAAGGATATCCGTCGGTGGGAATTCCGTCTCCCGTAAATTTGGTGGTGGAAAATGAAGGTATGAGATGCCTTTTGGTTTTGTTTGTCGATGAATGCCGAAATGTTTAGTAGCTATGGCGCATCGGTTATGGTAACACGTCAGAATTATTATGAATATATGGTGCATGATGACGTCAATACAAGTAACTTGTTTAACTGACAATAGCTAGTATAAAACTTAAATGCGGGAAACATATTCTACAACGAAAACACATTAAAATATTATACAAACTCAATGTTTTATTTCTTAACTCAATTGTTTTGCAGCAAAAAATATTGGTACAGTACCATGTATTACACATTTATCTATTACAGAAATGTGTTATGCAGTCGGTATATATAATTCATAATGCTTGATAACACGTAATATTTTCTACATATTATATAACCAACAATTATAGTATATGCTGATCATCAATATTTATTCAATATAGTTCATATCTACATGTGTACGCAAATAACTGAAAGAAATGGATGTTCCAATTGAAACTGAACAATATATTACATGTTTATACTATATAGCTATATTTACAACCACATCATTTGTAAAGTTATGAAATGTTGTATCTATTAAGCTCGGCAATGCACAAATTTAGTTTAATTACAATTAGCGGTTATTTACAATGTATACTTCTATTAATTACAAGAATGAGCGATTGATTGTAATGTTCTGTAAGAATAAGAATGCGAGTGGGATTAAGCTCGTTGCTGTCAAAATGGTCGTTGGCCACTTTTAGTAAATAGCTGGTTGGTGCGGTTGATTCCCATGCAGTCTGTTTGTTTCTCACTACTGCTGTGATATGGGACATGGTTGGACATACCAGCACAGCATTAATGGACAATGGACAGGCAGACGCCTTAAATGAACTTAATTAAAACAAGTCTACGTATACGATTGCTCTAAAAATGTGTGCTTCGTTTTGTTTAAAGAGTAATAATTACTTATTAAAATGTATAGTGCATTTACAGTATCATTAATAATAAGCATTTTATATAAATATAATGATTACTTATATTTAACTAAAATGGTCCTAAAGCTTTGTTCAGCCTTACGACTATCAGTTGCTATCTGTAGTTTCAACAAATGCAAACAACGAAAGAGATATATTTATTTTGTTAGTCAAACGTAACAAGAAGATCCACCACACTTTCGACCACGATTTCAGACCACTCCAAAAATGTACTCCTGTTTACATTAAAAAACGGATGCACCGTCTTCAACGTTACGGAACGAAATGATTTTGCTGTTTTGTGAGCAACGCTGTGTCTTCGGGAACACTGCATTGCCTTACGTTTAACCAGTTTCCACTTCTCGTCCACCCCATGAAGTAGATGACATTCCACATAAAATATTACAACAGCTAGAAATGAGCACAATACTAAAATTGCCGCCAAAGAATATCCTATCGCAGACTCTATGTCAGTGTATTTTCTGATGAGTGTAAAACTCGATATTACTACTATCATTAGGCAGCCTCCACCGTGATACGCTAATTCTATCCTTGCGACCCAATAATTCGTCAGCGCTGTAGAGACCTGCATTGTTCGATATGCCATAATAACGACGTCAACAGGAATTAACCCGAGATTTTCTGTTAGAAAATATTTTTCTTTCTTTCGATCATTTGATGTGAATGTACCCGTGGGCATTATTACCATGAGCCACAATTGACATACAGCAATGCTTACCAAGCCGACGAGCACAGTGCATATTGCAATACCAAGGAAGGATAAGACACACCAAAATTCGATTGATACATATATCCAAGTTGAAAGAAATTTTGGAGAGATCTCTACTTCAACAAGTGCCTCAAATATGTTGCGTAAAGGGTCCAAGGGATGGAAAAAAGAAACTGCAAAAATGACAGGTACAATTAAAGGAAAGTAACAGGTGAACGAAATGAAGAGTTCCATTTGTTTTCCAATATGACGGATTTCCCTACTATATTTTTTCATATTCTGAGGAATTATGCAGTCATGAAGATGTTTATCCATGAGAAATAACTGGTTAAATGAATCCATTATTTCTTCTCCGTGTTGGTTATGCAAAACTGCAACCCCCATAACACAGGTGACTATTAGCCAAACAACGAGAATCGTCAAGGTAAGCATAAAGTCGCGACCAGTCTCGAGAATAGCGTCTGCGTCGGTAGCTTCAGGTATTTCTTTATCACTCTTTACTCGATAAATCAAGTATAAAGACACACCAGCCAGAAAAATGAGAGCAACATAATATGACAGATACCATGTCCACCGTATATACGTTCTTGTGCCAACAAATTTTCCCTCGCGTTTGTCCCAATAAAAACCGTTAGTGACAGAAAATTTAACCCACGGTCCTAACCTAAAGTATATGTCACTTTGCATGCGGTTTGTTAACATTTTGGTAATATTTCCAAAGATTTTAAACTGATGTATGATTAAGCTAATACAGAAGAAAAAATGAAAGACTGTGAATGCGGTGATGAAAAAGGAAAAAAATGAGATGATTTTTAGTTGGCTTGTATTTGGACAACTTTGTAGATAATTTTTAATTAGTGGGTATGTCAGGACGGTTGCCGTAACATGTCCGGGGAAAATTCTTTCATGTTAACATAAATAACTTGCGTAACAATAGTGGGCTAGTGTTCATTTTTAAAATATATAATATTTCGACAACGAAAACGGACATGTAATTTTATATGTAATATATCTTGTACAAAAAGGACTTGTAACTTTAAATATAAAACTGTTTAAATGTAAAACTACATTTAAAAAATATTTGCTATCAAGGTGATATGACCGTGTAAGACAAGATATTATATAGACGTTATATAAAGGTGCTTGGTAAAACATGATAATATTCTATTAAGATTATAGAATGTTTCAACTATAAAAATTAACGTAAACCAGGGAATTCATAAGTATACCATTCTTTTCTCTTTATATAATAAAGCGTTCAGTGCTTTGAAGTATTAATATATAATCAAACCTAGAAATAAAACAGTAAAAAATGTACATTTGGTGTTTTATGATTTTATGTTGGTCATATTTGTAACTTAACTTTTTGTGAATTCCAGGATTGCCGCGGTTTCGGTTTCTTCGGTTGACTGGGGGGTTTCGTTTCAGTTTATAACCGTTTCAGCACCGGTTTTCGGTTTCGGTTTCTGTTTGAAAAAGTCTGCTTAAATTAACGTTTGCTGGTAAAATTGCTAGGTTAAAACATATTTGAAGAAAGAATACAACAATTCAGAAAAGAATATATGCAGTGTAATCTATTTTGGTGTGTAATAGCTCCTAGGATATTGTATTTTATATTCATTTGAAGATGAAAAGCTCATCCACAAACAGTATTTTTTTGTGATCATAATCGTACTGTAGTTGTGTTAGAAAAGGGATTTATGCAGCGGGACAAGGAAAGAAAAAAACTACATATTTTCAAATGTTACGTTGTTGGAAAGAGCTTATTATTAGAGCTAACTCATCGGCAAAGTTGTCTTTTGTGAAATATCTCTTTCAGTAAATTTGAAGGTAAAAGTTTACATTACCGCCACTTATAATATGTATAAGTAGTTAGCAAATGTTTCCTTTCTAAATATTAATGTAATTTTCAATAATGTTTATTCCCTATAAACATGGTAAACAACGTATTTAACTATAATACGCTATTTTTGCAAAAAACCAAAAAATGCGGTTTCGGTTACGTTTTCAGTGAAAACCAAAACCGGCGTCGATTTTCGTTTAGGATTTGATTCAAAACCAAAACCGTTTTTCGGTTTTAACTGAAACCGCAACCGCGGCAACCCTAGTGATTTCAAATTCAACTTATTATGTGTAAATTGTGTAGAAAAAAGTCGAGTTAGATTCAACATCACATTACCAGAGACATTGAAGCTTTAATCACCTAGGTTGTATTTTACTTCATAAATATGATGTATTTGAAGTTAATTTTAGTTTCATTTTAATCGTTGGATGTCTTCTGACCCCGGGTCGTCTACCTGTCTGACAGCCCGACTTTCCGTCATAACAACAACTTGTAAACAAAAATGTATTTTAACATTACGTTTGTGGCAATTGTGAATTACGGTTAATAGTTCGACAGTTTTCAAAGATAAGCTTTCACAGGAGGTTCACTCCCGGGGGAATTGGATAATATTTGGTTTAAATATAATCTATACGACAAAGCATAAATTAAAAGCGAATTTTATTATAGTAGTTCAAAAGCATCGTTTTATTAGCTTTAGCATAAGATTTAAATATTAATGATTTTGTTAAACATTTGAACAAAATAATATTAAGTTTAATTGTTTAATTTTTCATGCTTGTGTATTTTACCATATTTATACATTATTATCCACGTTTTGCCATTTTGTTTTTTGGCAGCAATTGCAGATAAATAGAAAGATAAATAGATAGTACACAAACACACATAACATTCGTTTTGAAATTGTTTTAATGCACAACCTATCATGTAAGTCAGTAAGTGAACTATTTCTTTGTTTTTGCGCTTAATGATTTTTATAATAGAAAGTACAAACCATAAACTGCCCATTTTTTTAGTTTTCCATTTTTTGTACCTTAGGTACAAATACAATCTAGTATAACACATTAAATTACATACTTTTAAAAGAATATTTCCACAAATTACCCTAAGTAGCTAGTACGTTTTACTCACCACTCAGCATTCAACCAACAGTCACTGGCTTATAGTGGCTAGGCAAAAATTTATTCATTCATTTCTTCAATATACATTAAGCGTTGTATGTACTGACATACTAACAATTAAAGTTATAAAGTTTATTTTTTGTTCTAGCAGACAAAAGTTTTACAAACGGCATTCCGCGCCCATTAAATACTTTAATCATTTCAACTTGATAGTGAAATAGGCGATGCTTGAAAGACGTGGGCGATGCGTAACTTTGTCATACGTTACGAGTAATGTAATTTTAAAATGGTGGGGTTACCGTGAGGTTAACTAAATTTTGCCGTATTTTTTATAATCTAATTTATCTTATTATTGCTTCAATCGTTTGATCACGAACCGAATCATGAATACAGTGTTGTATTTTGTTTCCTAGAATATACGACAAATAATAATACTTAAATAAATAATTACATCACGCTATTATTATGTACCTAATGTTACCTCTGAATTTAGAAAAATGAGACATTACATTTTGATAACTTTTAGCAATATATTAAATAAAAGCTGAGGTTATGGTATCGCAAACTTCATTTTTAACATACACGTATTTCCCACGTATTTACTGATTTAAGTGTTTACCAATAGGCATGTTTTAAATACACGTGAACAGGGCCATATCGTGTTGACCTTTCAAAATATCAATGAGATACCGGATACTTACTTGTTCAATAGTAGCAAATTGACCGTTTGATTTATGACAAATTCTTCCATCTTGAGTGGTGTCAATCGATCCAAGAAATTGGAGCTCCCAAAGTAAATTTTTAACGCAGGACATGATTTAAGCCATTTTCGTAGCCATACATTTCGGTTTAGCTTTAAATTTACCTTTAGTTCGTACTGAATTTCTGTTGATGTCCTATATACATCTGCTAATATACCGACTCCAAATATGGTAACAAAGAGTGTAGCTGCACCCACCCAACTGTACAATAAGTTGTATCCCAGAGATCCCCCGGCATCTTTTCCAGAAATTAGAGAGACCGTGTTGTAAAGACACATTGTTTCCATTATCATCACTGAAGGTACACCAATTCCAAGGAACCACACGGAGTAGGCCAATCGATACTGTTTTACCAGCATTTGGAGTTCTCTGTAGCATAAAGTTGACTTTCGTAGATGGTCATCTCTGCATTTCTCCTTGAACATTTGCCTTGAACGATAAATATTAAAAATTAAAATATCGAAGTAGAATTCCTTGTCATTGTAACTACCAAAATATTTATAGTATCCATAGAGTCCATTTTAATTAATTTAATTTGAAAGGGATTATAACATACCGTCGGTACTCCAGTAAGTATGTTCGAAAACAATATCCATACAAAATAACATCCAATCCAACATGAAAACATAACCCCGCCGCCAGAGAAGTCCATAAGTAGGAAAACAACGATATTCCCACGTTGGTACAGATTTCAGTTAGACTGAAGGTTGGTTTAAGAGCCATGCCAATGTTGGTGTCGTCGCATTGATCGCTCAAAAAGTAGCCCACATACATTGGAAAGCAGGGATTCCGAAGTACATCCAACTGGTACAGTAGTGGCATTGATATTCCAGTAAATGTAAGAAATCTGAACATGTACCTGGTCAAAATGACCGTTTTCCTTTGCGCCGATGATCTTTTGTTTCTTCTCGTATTTTGATGCCTTTCTTCGTACTCGACAATGCGATTGCAGAGTTCCACACTTCCAGATAAATCATGGAAATTGACAGCGCTTGCCACCAATATTAGTGTACCGGTTGTCAGAAACATGACGCTATGTGTAGTAACCAAAAGAGAAACAGTTTTATGAACGCGGAGAATTTGAAATAGTGCCAACAGAATGTAAAAGACGGTAATTTTCAGTCGGAAACTGTACAGATGCTGTCTCTGTTCACTTTTAATTTCCAAACGATTCAGATCATGGTTCCATTTGAATGGCAAAGCACCACAGTAGTCGCAATAGCGTAGGTTAAGAGGAATCTCTTTAACGAGACCGTAAGATCCAAAGAGTAGCATGATGTCACCTCAAAGTTGAAAGTAGAAATGATTTTTGTGACATACTTTATCGGGCTTATTACAAAATGAACAGCTTTTAGAATTGAAAACTTTAAAATATGCGTTGCATCTAAAGTATATGCAAGTTGTGAATGTGGTGCAAATACACAGTTTCACTGTTAAGTAATACTGCTCGTTAATCAATAAAGGAGGAATGAACGACGAATGTGTAAGCTTGCAGCACCCTACTGTTACTGCCCGAAGCCCGACTACGGTTTTTTGTCGTGTTTTAGCAAAAATGGAACAAAAACTGTGTTTTGGCATAGCAAATCCTGAAAAATATGTAGATATTTACCGTTTGATACATCAAAAATGACGTTATTGTTCTACATATTTAAAAATGTTGTGATGTTGTGCTGTCAAAAATTTAGGTTATTTGAGATGTACTGACAACGGGAGATTCTGCGTTAACAATTGCTTCATCGGGTGGTCTCTGTCGTGGCTCTTCCTGATGCATGGGTTTCGCAATGTATGGTCCTGCTTAGTTTTGTGTTAATACATCCACAACAACTAGATGCAAATCAAAAATATCATTTTGACTGTCATCACAACATGACAAGCGAACACGAATATTTTCTGTGGTCGGTTACATTGGCATTGGACAAACATCCCTACTTTGACAATGTTGTTAGTTTTACTGCCACTTTTTTAAGAATCAAAAACCAACTGAAAAAAAGAGTAATTAGTGACTAGTAGACATTAGAATTTTAGGTGCTTAAAACTGACAAAATAGGTAGGTATTTATGCATTTAAAATCATGAAAACGGTAGGTGGTTAAAAAGGTCCTTAAATGTGCCGTTTGAACAGGCAGTAATGCATTTCAAAAGAGGCATTTGTTTAAAACATTTGTTCTTATATCCACGTTGTATCCACGTTACTGTTTTACTCTTAATATTATTTGGTTGGGTGACGCTCCATATTTATGTACCACATAAATTTCAATATATGTCTAAGGAACAATAATAGAGCTCTGTGAACGCCGACGCTTTTCAACTTTAGGTTCGTTCCGTTGCCAAGGTAACACAGGAAGCTAGTGGTGGTATTGTAAGTTTAAGGAGAGCTGCAGCTCAAAGGTCAACCTACTTTCATGTATAAATATACAACGCAGCACAGTAACATAGCATCATGTGGTTAGATATATAATTAGCTGGAGTTGTGGGAGGGAAAACCCAATTCTTTGAAATAACAATCCTTTCGGATGCTACGAGGTGCCATTTCCGTGTCATAAACTTTTTAAAAAATGTATTACAAGTTAATATGAGGTAGTACCATGAAAATTCTATAAATTTTCTAACTTTTTTGCATAAATCAGCCAAAAAAGGTGCTTAAAAATTTAAAATAGGTTTTTAGGTGCTTAAATATCAACACAGGTGAAATAAACAAAATAGTGCCTTCCAAAACCTTAAATCAAAACATCATGAAACATCGACATAATAAACATGAGCTTCATAGCATGAACCTACAAGAAAAGTTAATTACCTAAAATTCGAATGTCTAGTGACTAGTATACGAGAAAAACGGAGCTTGTAGTACCACCAAAACTATTGATTGGTATAAACTTTTCGGTCATATTTAACCAAGACCGATGGGGTAGCCATATGTATTATACCACACTCCCATAGTTACAAAATTTTTGTTTGGCAAGTCGAACGAACCATTACGTCAAAGTAGGGGAATTTGTCAATTGCCATTTCTGCCCACAACTTTGTTTCAACATGACTTTAAGAGCACGACCGCCGTGTCATGGGCCACTTTTTACCAGCAAAGCAAACACACATTAACTATTAACTGAATGATCTCTCTATGGGCGGTAAAATTGTCTCGGAAATACCTATACATTAATATTGATGACAATATATTACATATGCTGCTAGTCACAAGTATTTTCAACATGTTCCCGTGGCTTTGTTTTGTTTTTTGGAAAGGTAGAACTGTGTTTGCGTTTGATGTTGAAATGTCGCGTCGATGTTGAAATTACAAGGATATGACGGGTCATAAAATGAAACTTAATTGTTAGACAACGTATAGGCTCGAATATATAAGGTTCCCCATTAATTGCCATAGGTGTTGAAAAATAATACTGCATTGAATATGATACGATAAGCGGTTCATAAAACATTTGATACACATGTATAATTAAAAATAAAATACTCATTTTATTTTTAAACATCTAAAAATATTTTTTAAATTAGAACCGTTAATTTAAATACGGTAAAACACCACGATTTTTCAAAATGGGAAATTTTAATTTAATAAAAACGATAGAAAATCATTCAAGTTTGTCATATTAGCTAATACTATAATTGGTATTGGCATTAATATAAATGATGTTTCCTCGACGTTATATCAATTTGATTGCTACCACATAACTGGAAAATATAATTGAATATTAAAGCAGAAAACAAATTAATCAAAATCTATGTTAAAACTTTTAATTTAAAAATACAAAAGCATAACGTAAAACAATAGTATACTTCAATACGGAAATAGTAGACTAATTGCTATTGAGCATAAATATTACAAAAAATTGTAAAACAATGAAAAAATAGAACTGAAAACTCAAAAGTTTCCGACGTGATTGCTTTTTAATTCTAATTTCTGCTTATACCCTCCGTATTACCAAATTTTTTTCAAAAGTACATTGTAAATCCTATTTTGTTTGTCTAAATATAATACTGAACCAGTATACAAACCTATATTCATAATGCTTAGTACGCGTTTGT
>JAHZNE010001892.1:0-10957 GCA_027744055.1 Callyntrura sp. NNG-2020
TATTGAATTTATAATAGGCAGTAGATAGCACTTCAATTAAAACATTCTTTTAAATTGAACGTAGTTCATGTTACACTGAATTAAAAATAAATATTTTTGAAATTAATTATTTATTAGTTGATTGCTATTTATACACTCCAATATGTTCTATATAAACGTTTATTCTAAATTCTCGACATATATTGCTGCAACTATCTCAGCTGATGCTCCTTCTTTAAATTTGGTTATCTACCTTAGCTTTGCAATGTAATGAAGTCAATGGTGGTAGTAACCGCGCACTTTATGACAATGATTGAATGAATGTTAGTAAGTACAAAATAAGGATACCTGTAATAGTACATGCCCTTAAGTTTATCGGGAAATGATTGTTGGAAGTGCAGCATCAACATTTGTTTGTTCCATATTTGTACTGCGTGTGATTACATCCCAACAATGTAGCTCACGCATTTGCATTTAGTTTACCATTGACTGATGTACGTTTTTCATTAACATAAGAGTAACAAAATATGACCTTTGACCTTTTACAACACTTAATTTTTTTACCAACGCCACCAACGTCCTACTTCTAAAAGTAAAAAAATAATATGTACTGATTACATATAAACATTATAAAAAGAAATCTCCATTGTCATTTTATGCAAAATTCGAAGTTGTGTTCATACTTGAATGCATTAGTTTTTGTACATCCCCGGTGTTCATTTGTGACTTGAAAGTGCAAGACTCTTAAAATGATAGTGTTTACAATCATCGCAACCGACCTTGTATCACATTTCATCAAAAAGGAGTCGTGGAACCCCCTTCAATTGCAAATTTTTACACCACCTGCGCATTTCATATTATGAAGATACTTTTTATGTAATATACATATTTGCAATGCAAATGTTGTCGAAAATATAGTACATAATCATACAACAGTTTCGGTGCTTTCTGTAACTTATTAAACTGTGAGTATGAATTCCATATTTACATTTATTGTACGGTTCCCTACATGATATTTAATATAATTTTTAATTCCCCAAGTGTCGAAATTAAAATAAGTAAAACGTTGTCCGAAACCTCGAAAACCTGCTGAGCCTGCGCTCACTACACTTTATCTGCTACCAATTTGTATTCGTAAAAATAACATCCTTTTATGAAAAAGTTCGGACAGGATAGCTCTACTTCATAGAGAAATCCTATACATACGTCCTAAAACATTTAAAATTAAAATTAATTTTGGAATTTAAGGATTGCCATGAAAAATTGTAGGACGTTTCCTTTTAGTTTTCACTCGGGATAAAATATTTTATTGCAGGCATGTGGTCAAAGCTTTAATAGTTTCCCATGGGGTGGGCACTTGGGCAATATGACACATCCATTCACAATCACTTTACCCGAGAGGTGTTTTGTTCGGAGAGATAGGATTAACGCTATTCTCTCCTTTAGCATTATGCAAACATTCGAATTGCCAACGCATAAAATGTTGGAGGGTGATCATCACATGACAGCTCTTAGTCGTTGAGATCCAGCTTTCACAAATGAATTGTACAACCGTATTTTTAAAATGATTTTGAACTACTAACTACAAACTGCTGGTTCTAGCCTGACGAAGCAAATGCACAACAGCGAAACCGGTTGCATAAATCCGAGTTTTTAGTTGTCCAACAAACGCTTCCATAAGTCGTAGAATATGAAGCTAAATTAACTTAAAAAGAGCAGCTAATACACACAGCGTTGAAGTAAAATTTCATTGATAAATATCAATTATGGATTTATTCTTATTTTATATCATTTTTAAAACTTAGTTTAGAAACATTATATATCATCATCATAGTAATCGTCATCATCAAAAAATTTATGTGATTATTACAACAATAATAGTAAATATAACATGCATAATCTGTATAACCATCATCAGAAATTTACACTTAATAATAACTCTATTCATATTAACAGTAATAACAATCATATTTTACAAAAAATCAATATTTGATCTTCATATATTTATTCAATTTCCAATGTCTCTACAGCAGCTTTCCAATTAGTTTGCATATAAAAAATTGTACAGTCACAGTGTGATGATATACAAATTCGAATGGTTCGCAGCACTCCGTGATAAATAGAAGATAATAATTACGCATTTTTCGTTTTAGATTTGATAAACGTCAACACCAATATCATAGTCAGCTTTGTGCAGTTGCCGCCGCTCAAACATGCACAAACTGATAATATACAAATTACGCACATTCGAATTATAATAATAATATTAATACCATGAATTAACAACAAATAACAAAAAGTTGAAGGAAGATTCGAAAAAAACAACTTAGCCTAAGAAAAAATTAGTACAATGTGTGTAACAAAAAATATTCATACATCATTTAAAAATCATGCAATGAACTCATGCATTAAATTTAATTTTAACGTCAAAATCTATATATAATAATAATTGTAATAATAATACTTCTTCATTTTGCATGTTGTAATGTTGCGGTAGATAAAACGATACCCACATACAACAGATGTGTACAAGAACAAATATAATAATGACAATAATTAATAGTTGAAATGTTGCGTTAGATAAAACGATACCCACATGCAACTGATGTGTACAAGAACAAATATAATAATGACAATAATTAATAGTTGAAATGTTGCGGTAGATAAAACGATACCCACATACAACTGATGTGTACAAGAACAATATAATAACAGCAATAATTAATAGTTGAAATAATAATAATGATAATAAAATGGGCAACTATACCAATATGTACAAAAAATGTGTAGGATTACCTTCATAATATTAAGATATTGTAATTTAAAATGATCATACCTAAATTAAGGTCCATATCATACCGAAATGATCATAAAAAAGTGGAGAATCATAAATTGTTTAGCATCAGGATCGTAAAACATGAGAAACAGTACGACACATCATTATCATTAGCTTTTCCTCTGGTTTGTTCAACAACAGTTTGAGATATATAATAATAGTCCTAGTATACTTTATTAGTTTCGTCTTCACGTAACGTAGTTGTCGTTCGTGATAGCCACTGACGGGTGGATTATACCAAGGGGCACCCAAAACTTTTTACCCCATATAAATCCTCATTTTGATGTGGTAATTGGTAGGTTATGTTATGATAGGTTAGGTTAGATTATACTGAGGTTAAATTTAGGTTAGGTTAGGCTTTTAAAATTTTTTGGGTGCCCCCAGGTACAACTCACCTGGGAGATATACCTCTGGGTGCCCCTAGGTGACTTATCAGTAAGAATTTATTTACGGTACCGTTGTAATAATAAAATAATATAGTGTAGTAGATCACTTTGAATACACGGTTATAAAATATTGTGTCTGCCTGATGATGATGAATATGTGTGTTGATGACACCAGTACTACTTTCGCTCTATTTTTAAGAATAGATTTAGACAGTGTGTGCGATAACTAGAATATCAAATATCATTTCAATGACACTATTAGTGAAACAATCGTGCTACTTGCACCGTTCACGAAGTTTCGCAGTTCTGTATTCTACAGAAGATTATACAAATTTCGTCGATACAGTACCTATATGACCGTATTCCATTTTACATACAATAAAATTATCTTAAGAACTAGCTACGGTTGTTGCCTACCAATGAGTTGCTACTGCATAGTACATTAATGATTAGGCATTGACCTTTAATTGTAGTCGCCACACAACGGTCTTCTTCACGGATCAAAAGAGTTGACGGGAGATACAATTTGTAGTAGTTTGGTATCATTAATTGTGTACTTGTTTTCTATTAAAAACCTATAAAGATTAAAATATACTTTTTCAATTTCGCTAGTACCGTTAAATACACGATGACGTTATTTTTAGTAGTTTAAAATCTGTAGCCGTATAACATTGAATATAAATTTAAAAACTTTTCCGGCTTTTGCATGTATTGGACAGTCAGTTGGTTTCAAACAATAAAGTATAGTAACGTTTCTAATTTTTCACCAGAGGACAGAATTACTCTTTCTATTTGTATCAACCAACACAGAGTTGTGGATGTCGTGTATGATTACACACAAAAATAATTTCATATCCGTATATCAAGTGCGTCAAGTGCGTGAATACATTGGGAAGCAATCTATAATGTGCAGTGGCAAGCTTTTATAATGGTGCCCATGACGCGGAAGGAAACAATATGTCGAGGTCAAGGTGCGAGTGCCTAGTAACTATCTTTATAAAATATGAATACTTACTAAAGTAGCAATGTACTGTTGTGCACCCGTCTTTAAATATCAACACAAAACGAAGAGTGGCAATACATAGTTATATACCTCGTAACTCGTAATTGTTATCTAGAAGACCTATGATTAGCCATGTACGGGGGAATACCGTCACAGTTGGTACAAGATAAATTATGACCGTTATCCTAAAAGGCTTAACCAGTTAAAGTATTAAAACATTTTTCGTTACATATAAAATAATATACAGGAAGGGACAAAGAGTTTCTTCATTTGTTCACGGACTTTACATTTTTGGTCAGTCTAAAGCAAATAACTCTTCTTGGGGACGTATGCGCCATTGTCCGGAAGGTACTTGGAGAGCAAATGGTGATGTCGATAAGATTCCCCATCACAAATCCAAATGTTATAATAAGAAGTCTTGCACTTAACTATAACTGTACACTTGTGGGTTATGCTGTTCCACTATTTATCACTGTCACACTTAATCCACTTCTAATACCTAATTTTTAATGTCATATCTTCGTACTAGTTTCCTTTTTTTTAAAAAAAAATTTATGTATACATTTATCGGGCTATTTTGAACTTTTTGGTTGATCATTCATGTCATGCAGGAGTTGAGCGATGGTTCGAGAACTTTCCACGTTACTCATCGCAATGAAGGACAGCTGAGATTCGTATCCTTGGAGCATCCTGTGAATCAAATATAACTAGCTTCAGTGCACTGATATAGATTTTATTTGTAAATGCGAAAGTTTCATGCGTGTCTTACCTCCGTCCCAATCCAGAATAGTTAATAGGCTGTTGGGGTATTGGTGGGGGTTCTACATAAATATACTCAGATTAGTAAAAATGGCAATATAATCTCCCAATACATATCATGTGTCTAAGTTTAGTAAGTTTACCAATTTTATTTTTTCGACGATATAAAGCCATTTCCAGAGCCTGCTTGCTACAATGTCTGTCTTGCAAATGGGTCATTAGCGAGAAACGTTTTCTCAGAAGTGGATCGCACCCATTTTGACCCCATTCACATCGAACTGCTTCTATTAATGCCTCTGGGCAGTGTGCCTTCAGAGCATGCATGCTCACCTGATAATTAAAATTCATTGAATTATTGCCTGGATGATCTTAATACATGTGATACAACACATACAAAATTGCTTCATTGGAGATACGCAGAGCCAAATTAATTAAAGTTCAAACTTTACAACATTATAATTTGTACACATTTTTGGGGTGTAACTTCTCTGACAATACAGTACTCGACAGGAAAAAAATATCTTGGGCCGTGTTAGTATTCTTAGTTGTGCCGTATCTCTGCACAAGTTTACAACGAGTAAATCAACGGCCAATGTATATTGGCCAGTTATTGGACGCATTTAGAATCATAAGATTCATATTCTTTATCAGTACCAGCTATTTCCAGATTTCTCAAAAGCTGTTATGATCAGAAATGAATCGAATCCTCTAATACTTGGCACATTCCAAGGATAACTGACAATAAGGGTGAGACTGATCCTTGCTCTGCGTATCTCCATAGTAAAGCGTAACTACGTACCTGCTGTGGTTTCAAAAATCTCAGTCCACATCCAGTCCACTCACATAGAAAGGGAAACTCGAGATCAAGCTGATCCGATGTGAGATGAGGATAAGTGCTTGGGCGGATCCCCTCAAATTGTATACAACTGGTTGCCTGTTGTTTTACAGCTACCAATGCCTGGACTTGCGCGGAGGGATGAGGATGTTGATGAGGTACATGATGTAGTTGAGGAGATTGGATGTGGGCCGAAGGGTGGGAATGCTGCTGTGGAACAGCTGTATGATGAAGAGGTGCTGAAACAACTTGATGAACCATTGATGTTTGAACCGGAACTTGATGTCTTGAAGGGTTTGCTGCTGAATGTTGCTGAATAGCGACTACTTGCGGATTACTGAGAGGAAGCACAGCAGACCGAGGGCTTGATTGCTGTTGAGTTGAAGAAACAGGTAAAGCTGAATTGGAAACAATCATATTTGGTTGGGGTGGAGGTTGTTGTGCGGCTGTAGATGTCTGTATGTTTTGTATTGACGCTGTAGTCATAACATTTTGAGATGTCCCCACATTTCCAGATGAAGTTACTGCTTGTTGTTGCTGCTGTTGAGGCTGTTGTAGGATGATGATAGCTTTTGGCATATGATCATTCGCTGCCCCTTGTTGTTTGGAAATAATTACTTGCCCTTGGAGAGATGGCTGAGTGTTTCCAGTTGAAAGCAATAGTTGCTGACCCGTCGGTAGTACAAGCTGTCTTGTAAAAGTTAATTGTTGGGGGTTTTGCGGATTAACTGAAAGCCTTAACGGGAGTTGAACAACCTGTGCACCACTACCGGGAGGAAGTGTAGACGCCGGTGCTGTACCAGACATAGCCGTCGATGCAGTACTACTCACAGCTTGATTGCTGCTTACCATAGTAACATTATTCGGTATTGTTTGAGGGATCGCACTAGCAGATCCAGCTGAAGTAACGACCGGAACAGGAGTTGGGAGACTAGTTGTGTTGGTGTTTGCGTTGCAGCTATTGTTGCCGATATTATTGCCACCTGTTGAGTTGGATTCCACCAGAGAGTTGTCTAAGGCCATCTTCTTGGAGGGCGGCGGCACATCTTCACCTTCTAACGAAGAGTTATTGTTGTTGTTGTTGTTACCTGGTGCGGGAGGTAACGGCGAAGGCGGTCTCTTTAATCCCGCGAGCTGTTCCGGAGGAACGACAATCAAATCACTAAATTGACTAAACTTTTCAAGCAAATCTCCGTTCCCGCCACCATTACTACAGTTTGACTCGACAGCGTTGGAGGATGTTGTATCAAAAGTAATATTATTGATGCTACAGCTAGAAATAGAACCGTCACCATCCACAACCATTGCAATACTTTCTTCAGCCGATTCATTATTACTAGAATTATCATGAGCAGCAACAGCAATATCAAGCGCACAACCACCATCAGCAGATTCTGCAAAATTATCAGTAATGACTTCCACCACCTCACCAACGACTTCGTCGCTCATGAAATATGTGATTTCACCATTAGGATCTGCAGTAGCAACAACAGTAGAACAAGAAGCAGCAGCAGTAGTACATGAACTGACTAACCCATCACCATCAAAAACACTAAATGCAGCAGCAGTAGACGATGGTTGAACTTCAGCAATACTAGCAATAGGAGGAGGAGAAGTAGCGACAACAGAAGGAGTAGCAGCAGCAATTGTAGCAGTTGTTGAAACCCCAGCATCACTAATTGGTTCTATCAGCCTTACAAAATTTCCACCGCAAAATTTCACCTGTTGTCCGATGGCTGTTCTCAACGTCAAGGGTGCATTATTGGAAGATGGAGGAACAGAGGATAGACTTTCACCGCCACCACTAGCCAAAACTGTTGAGCCTGAAAGAACTGAACCTACAGCCGATGCTGGAATCACACATGCTGTCGTTGATGCCTGACCCTGAAGCGTTACCTGAACATGCAAGGCAAACCCATAAAAAGAGATTTAATGAGTGAGAATATTGTGAGGTGACGGATATTGTGAATGAAGTCTTTTTCACGAAAAACTCATTGTTTATACTTGATATTTTCTATAGCTACTCATTGATTCGTATCACATTTCTGTGTTACATACATGTTTGGATGTCTTTACAATAGAGAATATCCCAGCAACAACAAACAATTTGTAGAAAACTAATAGTTTTTAAGAAAGCTCTTTCAGAATAAAATCTTGGAATCGCTCAGCTTTGCGGGAGAACAACCTCATGAGGCAGTTTTCTTCTTTTATCATGTATTGAATTTTGCATGTTTTGCAATGTTTCAGTTGACCCATGTGTCACAGGTCCACGGCCTACATAGTTACACAATGGTGCGTCTGAGATTAAATGTTGCAAAAAGTCATGGAAATACAATACTAAACATGGTCGTAGCTTAGGCATTATGTTCGGTCAGGGATCAAGCTGTAGTTTGTCGGTATATATACGAACTGACTTCTTTGCAGCAACGAAACCAGATTCTGCTATTAAATCAAACATTTTTTTCCAAGTCACACCTACTCGAAATCAGTTAAGTTTAGATTTTTTAAATGTCAATTGTTACTTCTGCTAAAATTGGGAGAATCAAAAATCGAACTTTTTTCCGCTGAAGACTTGCATCATCTAAAATTTTGTAGAGCTGTATTTACATGTATCAATCCCAGAAAATGTGATCCGAACAGAGAGTACCCATGAAAATTATTCAACACAAACAATTTTTCGTAATAAATGACATCTATATTCCTTCATCAGGAAAGTTTTATTATTTACCTGAGCATCGGATGTGGACGAATAAAATGTCATTTTTTGCGAATCTTGAACATCATTTGAAGTGCCAGTACTTCCAATGGAGTTGCTACCAGTGTGATTAATCAGCGTTGTTCCACTAATCGTTCCTCCAAAGCTTTCCTCCATGTTTTCAATAAGCTCAAGTCCCTTTTCACTTATCCGAATTTCTCTTCCTGTCATCATTCCATTTACTGGTTCACGGGAAGGTACTCTTCTCTCCAAAAGATCAATTAGCATCCCTTTCATAGAACCTTTGTTTTTCATCACATTCTCTGGATCCTCGGAAATCTCGAAATTTAGCTCGTTTTTAAGGTCCGAGTTCTACAACAAAAGTTCAAATTGCTATATAATTTTGTTTGATTTGTTAAGAGAATTTACTGCTCATCATTCATCAGCTTACGTACCGCTTGACCATTATGGAGAACCCCGTGAAAAGACGTGAGAGGTGTTGCGGATTTAGCGTTTTCAGAACCATCACTACTTAGTAAAGATGATGACGCAGAANCAGAACCATCACTACTTAGTAAAGATGATGACGCAGAAGACTCTTCCATCTTGTCAAATCCGGTTTCGGGACCAACCCCATTCACCTTAATTATTTCAGAAGATGGATATCCGTCGTCTATCGAATTTGAGTTCAATTTGTCTCCGAATTTGGACTTTAAAGTCTTCGGATTTTGTTGTTGTAACTTATTCTGCTGCCGCTGAGCCACCTAAAACATGAAATAGTCAGTTTTCATATTTATTGTAACTGCGTTATCCATTAACTCACTCGATAATTCAAATATTAATTTCAGCAAACCAAAATTCTTATTCAAAACAAAAACCCGTTGATTAGTTTCTAATTGATATGGTTAAATTTTTAATACTAATTAAATTATGGCTTGTTAATTTTTAATTACAGCAGATAATTACAATACCAAGCCAAGCTCACAGCAAATTAATATTAAAAAACTCATTTTTAAGGTAAAAACTCTTTTATCCATACAGAACATGTCATGCGCCCACCAAGCATCCCATAGTTACCTTAGACGCCAATAAACTTCGAATAGCAGAAGACGCAGGGCTAAATGTACTTTTCCCTCTACTGGATGACACCGTTTTAGAAGATGTTGCTACTGCCAAATCAGTATCAGTAACGGCATTGTTTGCAGCGCCCGAAGTTGGCTTTTTACTTCTACACTTTGACTGCTTCTTACCAGCTTTCCCTTTTTGGATTTTAGGCCGCTTAGACTTACGTATTTGCAAAAAATAGGTAGCAATGCAATATGTAACAAAAAGTAAAGCAAATGAATATTTTTGTAAAAATCTGCATAAATACGATTGAACCAATAGTACATATTCCCAAGTTAGCCCATCTACTTGAGGCACCTTTAAACAACTAGTAACATCTGCTTTTTATCTAAAATACCAACAATGTAATATGCATATAACCTACCCCAGTGTTTGTTATGTTATTATTGCTTCCAACAACATTGGTAGTGGTCGTCATGGGAGAACCACTAGCTGCGTTGTTATTATTTTTTGCCTTTGGAGGCTGACTCAGGGTCGCTTGAAGAATCGGTGACAGACTAGGTTTCGCATCTCTTGAGGGTATGTGTACCGCTACAGGCAGCGTTGCAGTCGCACCGATTCCTCCAACAGTATTATTACCACTGGTCGAACTGTTACTGACGTTGGCAATAGTACAATTACTATTACTTAAAGTCGAGTCTACTAAGGCATTCAATTCTCCATCTGAAAGTAACCATCAACAGTAATTAATTTTACACATTATAATTAACTTAAGTTATAAAAACCTTACTTTATATGTATTTATTAGCTTCTGCATGCTTCAGCATGTAGCAGAAGCGTATGCGCGATTGAATAGTTGGATTATTGTGTTTGTAGAATTGTATTGTAGCTTTACTCCAAAAAATTGGCAAGTTTACAGGTAATAAGATAAAAACATTATCTCCTAATGAATTAACACTGTCCAGATTCAAAAATTCATTGTTTGTAACATGCACTTATCATATCCAAAAAACGGTGAGTTGGGATACTAGAACTAAATTGATTTATCTCCATCTCTCTAACAACTGCTTCTTAACATACTGATAAGTATTCATCATAGGACAACGACTTCATACATCATACATCATACGACCCCTTGGAATTTACAACACATTCAAATGGGACACAATTCGTACACAGGTACCACGTACGCTACTGTAATGTTCTGCATAGGTAGGTACAGATTGGATGACTCGTGTGATCTCTTATACTGTTACTTATACAATAATTAGACTTATTTATCAATAATTAATTTTGGCCATGGGCCGGTTATCTGATACACATTTAACTTCGGATTATTTATATTATACTGTGTGTTATAGTTGTAAAACAGCTTAGGTTGTCACTATGTTACACGTTC
>JAHZNE010001893.1:0-10113 GCA_027744055.1 Callyntrura sp. NNG-2020
TAGGGGGCGGGGTATGCTAGCACCAGCCACATAAGCAAAGACAAGCCATCTTAAATAAGTGGGGTTCAATAACACCCCATTTCTGCGTGCCTTGCGCGTGTTCAGGTCCAGAATTAGACAAAATGGTAATTTCCTTGTCTTGTCCCATTAGTAGGACACCTTATCCTTAGCATTGTAGGTGCAATGACGTCACACACTTATCTGTAATGATAATTTGGTAGATTTACACAGGGTGTCTGCTTGTGTTTGTGTAGGATTCCTTCTACGGGATAAAAGACAGGTCGTTGTGAGTGTGGCAGGTCTTCTGTGTCTGTCTTTGGAGGATCGATGACCGACGTTCATGTTATTGTGGTTGCTGGCTGGGTAGTAGGAGCATATTAATGGCTTATCTAAGAAAGTGTCGGTAGAACAGCTATTCATTGCTAGTGTAGCCTTTCACAAAGCTACCCGTTCGCAAGGAGCGGTAAGAAAGAAGATAAGTTGTCCTTGCTTTTTTGACGATTTCCTGTAATTTTGTAGTTGCCTTCGGTTTTATTTTTGGACATTTTAAACGCAACAAACGCTATTGATAAGGCTGGCTAGCGCATTTTTTGTTAAATACTGTTTTGAGGGATCGGTAAGACTTGTCAACTCTCTCTATGCTCAGGGTAAACAGGGGGTGTTGAATATTGAAGCTGTTAAAAAATTAATAAATGGCATCTCTTCCTCCCTTGATGGTTTAGTTGCGGAGGAAACGGTTGAAGGATCCTGGAAATCGAGTAGGACTGGCCGCAGCTGTACCAGTCTAGTCGCAGGGTACTAGAGCCTTATTGAAGGAAGTGTATGGGGGGAGGCCTTGGCTCATTCAGAAATATAATGTCTTCAATTCAATTGGGCGGAGAGGAAGTGATGGAGGAAGTGATGGAGGACATGAGGGATCTAGATCTAACATCTACGCTGACCAAACAGGATGCTAGTACTAACACGGAGAATGAGGAGGTTGAAATGGAACAACTCCGGAAGGAGAGGGACGACCTTGAAAGGAAAGGGGAGACTGCGGTGGCGGCGCTGGCAAAGGAACAGGAGAAAGTGGTTGACTTGCTGAATGAGGTGGATGAGCTGAAAAGAAAGAAGGTGGACACGGCGGGAGGCATAGTGGTGGCCTTTGTTAAGTTGAAGGCGGTGGAACAGCAGCTGAAGGAGGTGCAAGGAAAGTGGGAAAAGGAGAAGGTGACGGTGACGGAACTGCGGGGGCGTCTGGAGACGGTCGAGGAGAGGGAGAGCTCCCTGCAGTTTAGACTGGAGGAGGAGGTCATCCTGGGGGGAGAGGTTCGAGAAAAGTTGGAAGAAGCCCAGAAGAAGGTGGGCGTTCAAGAAGGTTTGTTAAAAGACGCGACAGAGGTTGCGGCGACGGCGCAAAATAAGGTGGAGGAGTTGGTGACGTTGAATAATCAACTGCAGAAGCGTTTGAACAATGAGCAGGAGCAGAAGAGCAGATATCAAGCGAAGTTTGGGATGTTGAGAGATGCTGTCCTTCGGGTGAGTGAAGAGGTCACCGGGTTCACGGCAAGTTTTGGGGAAGAGGAGGCGAGTGGGAGCTCCGCGGGGTCACTAGGATCTTTTGTGGGGGGAAAGCTGAAGGAGTTGGGGGAGATTGAGGGGGCGTTGATGGAGTTGGTGGGGTTGGCGGAGGCGAAGAAAATGGTGATGAACATCAGCCAGCTGATTGAAACCTCGCCGGTGTCATCATCTCCAAAATCTCGGAGGATTCCCCCGACATCCGCAGCCTTGACCACTGCCTCCAGTACAACCGCCACCTCAGACACAGATGGAAGTCAGTTTTTGGAGGTGGACACTCAACGTTGCCTCTTAGTACCGGAGGAGAATGCCGCCCACCCCCTGATAAGCCCCTCCTTGCCAGAGGCAGCAGCTTATCCCCTTGGCGGAAATTCTAGCGTGGAAATCATAGAAGACGACGGCCAGGTGTATTTTGGCTTCCGGAATGATGAATCCTCTGATGTGGAAGATCCAGACGAAGTAAAAATGTCTCCGGGTTCCCCTCTGTCACCCTCTCCCGAACACGGCGTGGACCACTCAAAAAACGGTCACTACTGTTTATGTGGCCGGAACACCGCTACTGCCGCCACCCTTCAAGCTCATCTTTACTACTACACCTCCGAGAAGATATTTGTTTGTCCCGAGTTGAACTGCGAGGAGCGCTATTCCGGAATGTATTACCTTCGTCGACACTTGTTGTCCCGCCACGGAATCGCCACCAATCGGCAAGGGTGCCGGGGGTGCGGCAACACTTTTGAGACCCTGGACGAGTGTAAGGATCACCGAATCTTGTGCGAGGGGCGAAAACTAAAGAGAAGTCAGGGAAGCTTATCCTACCCAGACCAAGGGATGTTCTCTCTGTCGTTACCCTCCTCTTCCAAGAAAATGGAGCCACCTCCGGCCCATGCGGTGGACACCTCTAAACAGGAGGGACCCAAGGGTCACCATTACTGTGTGTGTGGTTGGAAAGCGAGACGGGGAGACGCGTTGAGAAGACATATTGTCAATAACACCACCGAACCCAACTTTCCCTGTTCGGAATGCCCTCACCGGTTCGTTTACATGGCGCAGCTCCGGCGGCACATGTGGAAGAAGCACAAAATCAGCAGCAGCAAGAGGACAGGGTGTTGGGTGTGTGGAGACACTTTTGACAGCGCCGGCGCCATTGCAAGAGCACCGGAAGTTGTCCCCGTCCTGCAGCATGCCCCAAAGGAAGAAACGTGCGGACTCGACTTTTGATGGGAGCTCTGGGGAGAAACCTCCCACCCGGGGGCAAGATCCATTTCTCTGTACCTGTGGCGCCAAGGTGGTAAACTTGAAAAGTAAGAAGAGCTTGAGAAAGCGGAAACTGGAGTGTTACATTTGCTCGGAGAAGTTCCCCGCCTTCACGCTGCTTCAAGGTCACCTGGCGAATGGGCACAAAATGAAGGGGGTCATGTTCGTCCGGAATTTGGTGGGATGTCGGATTTGTGGGAAGGTGTTCCCCAAGAATTTGACAGCCACCTCGAAATATGTTAACCCACCCCAGGATGTCCAGGCACCTCCGGAAGACCCTTCAGAATCTTCCAGTGATGGGGTTGCCCCGGGAATTGACACAATTGGTGCAGAGGTAGCCCCTCTACTTTCATTATAAAGGAACTAAGGCGATGATTCAGAGGATTCCAACGGTAAACGGTGGAGTAGATTTGTGTATGTACTTGTGTTTATACTATTTTTGACAAGGTCACGGGCGTTGAGCGAGTGACGCACTGATTTTTTGTACAAATTTTAACATTTTCTCACAAGGACGTTTCTTTCTCCTAATTTTTGGTCATGAATGATTTATTGTTTCCCTCAAAATGTTGTACCATATTTATTTAAAAGAATTTCGCACAAGGCATCTTAATTATTTGGGTGGATTTTATTTCATTTATTTCACATTTTCCGCGCATATTTCCTATAAAGGATTTTCTTCTAATAAAATTAACGGCCAATCTGAACACATCATATATATACTCCTTTCTATCCGTTTCACCAATTAATTGTTCATATTTAATGGAGGGCAAAAGGGGCGTGGTCTGGTCTGGTCATTCCACCGGAAGCATATTTTTCCTTGGTTGCAGCCTGATAGTCCGCTTTTCCATCATACAATCCCGTGTTATCTATCATTTATGTGATTTACCGTGAACGGCTACGTAAAATCCCATCAGTCAGAGAGTAGTACACGTGTGACCTCATAAAGGCCAGTTCTCCAGAGTAAAGTTCAGGGCACG
Source organism: Callyntrura sp. NNG-2020 (assembly GCA_027744055.1). Classification (NCBI taxonomy): domain Eukaryota; kingdom Metazoa; phylum Arthropoda; class Collembola; order Entomobryomorpha; family Paronellidae; genus Callyntrura; species Callyntrura sp. NNG-2020. The sequence continues at coordinate 3,789 of JAHZNE010001893.1, forward strand.
TGTCCCTCTTTCATATTTGGGTACATTGGGGTCATTAGACACACCTTTCGAGAATTTCATTTTACTTAACTTTACTTGACTTTACATGGAGGAACTCTTGCACCTTGTACACCTTTGCTTTTCTGACATTTTTTAATCACGTTTTTGTCATTTTGGTCGCCCGAAAGTAGTGACCTTTATGAAGCCCTTGTCTGCTGGCACAGCAGTAGTCATAGTAATAGCTAATAGGGAGAATATTCCCCATTTTCTTAATCCACACACCTTGTTCGATAATATAATAAAGACATTGGCTTATCGATTTCACGTGCACCGTACACGTCCTATCATAAAAATCATACTTATCATCAGGGTAGACCATATTATGTAGATTTGGAAAGTTGGACAATTTTCAAAGATGCAATATCTTGTGTACATACAACACAGTACAATTATAACACCATACAGTTTTACTAAACTTGGTTATGTTATAATTTTAAAAATAGCGTTCTTGCTATTGCTGGAACGTTTGCAGTAAATGCGGTACTTTTATGAATAAATGATGATTATAAAACTTTAGACAATGTACTCCAACCAAACTACTGACTCTACGACATCAACGACTAAGTTTTGAAGAAGTCAATTGAGTCAGACGTGGAATTCATTTAAGCATTGTCCCATCTGTTTATTTGTCATTAAACTTCCATTTTTTGTTATTAAAAATGTGCCTGTCCTCTTGCATTGGACTTTAGTATGCAAAGCGCGCCTTTAAAATAAGAACATAGCAAATTAACGCATCAACTGTGCTTTTAATTTTTCATATTCATTTTCTTCAAGTCATATTTAGAAATGCACTGAAAAATGTTAAACCGTACAATAATCGGAGTTGAACAATTTTATAGAAATTCTGCAATTCCTCTACCCTGCATATCCTTAATTGTATCAATATGGACATGGGGAAGTACGTTTAAGTACAACAATTTATCCTGATTGATAATCCATTAGAGTTCATTCTAAAAGTAACCTTCCGTCGCATAAAATGCCGGTGTTAAGGCCCGTCAGAAGCAGTGTCAGTTTGCCGGTCGGAAGAGCAACAACTAATCGAGGAGACTGTGGTGCCGGTGTTCGTTGGGGATACCATTACAATTCGCCTTCTTATTCTCCCAAGGTATTTGATAACTATATCTTCTAGACATGCATTAATTTTAACTTTAATGGAGGGTTACATTTTTAGTTAGCAGGAACTTTGGTGCAAACCTTCCCCAGAAATTAAAATGAACGAAAAAATATTTATTTATTTTTTTTTAGAAAACTGGAAGTCAGAAGAGATTAGGACACTTGATCAAAGTATATTTTCATCGTGCCCCTCCAAAAAGAGCTCTGCACTCCAACCAGGGCCGTCCGCACCACAGAGACCAAAGTGATTTAGTTCTTGGGGGAATAACTGAACAGGCGAGGTTTAACAGAGAGAGAGAGAGAGAGCCATGTCACAACCGCTGGACCTTCGAACGAAGGTTGTCACTGACGGAGAAGTACCAAGTTGTAGCGGCACTTCGAGGCATCAGGAGGTTCCTCCGCAGGAGGGGAGAAGGAGTTCTGGCATTGGACTCAACAGTTCGCTGGTAGAATACTGTTCCCTTTTACGGGAAGAAGAGCTAAGGTCCGTAGGTGCTGTAGTTGATCCACAGCCTGAAGGAAATCAGGGGGAGAATGGCGCCGTATTCGAAATCCCTGTAGAGATCAGTGTCGAGTTAGAGCGCCTTCGAGATGAGAGGGATCAACTGAGATTGGACGTGCGCGCTACAGAAAAGGCCTTTGCACGGGAGACTCAAATCGGGACTGTTTTAAGGAGGGAGGTGGCGTCCTTAAGTACCCAGTTGCAGTCGTCAGGTCGTTATCTGTGGTTGGTGGAATCATCCCGGGAAAAGGAAAGGGAAATAACGGTGGGGCTTCAGGGGCGATTGGAGTATTTGGAGAAGACGGTGGCCTTCTTGGAAAAGGAGTTGGAGCAACAAGTTAACAATGGGAACATTTACAAAGCGAACTTGAAAAAAAATTGGCAAGATATGGCCGTTCAGAAAGGTCACTTGAGGGAGGCTAAAGAAATAATTGGGGCGCAGCAACAGGAGATGGAAAAGCTGCAGGAGGAAAAGAGTAGCTATCAACAGAAATTGGGTCAGCTAAGGGATGAGGTCCTTCGGGAGTACGAAGCGCTGGCCGCATTGTTGACCACCCAGAGCAGTACTGACACCGCCGGAGACGTTGCGACTGGGGAGGATCTTTACGGTGGCAGCCCGGGTAATGGCGATGAAGAAAACGATCCGCTGCACCGCTTGGCGTCATTAAAACAGCTTGTTCGGACAAAAGTCCAGGAGCTGGTGGAGCGGCAGAAAAAGAATTTGGAGGAGTTGAAGCAAATGCAGAATCTGGCGATGACCCTCACCCAGTATATTGGTCTGCCACGGATCACTGCACCCCCAAAAGAAAGCGGGGATCTGACCGCCGCCCCCACAAAGGAAGCATCCGATGATAATGTTGCTGGTGATTCGGGTGAAAAAAGAGCCAAGTTGTTTCGTCGAGAATAATCAATAATATATTGTTATGTCGTTTTTAACAGTTATGCCTTTATTCGGCAATCATTTTTATTTTAATGTGTCCACGTTGTAGTGTTTTTATTATTTAGTAGAAATGTAGAATATGATTTTAAATCATTTATTTAACTGGTTAAAAATTTTAATTGGAATAAATTAACGTTGACAAGATTACATCAATAAAAAAAGTGTTGTTTGGAAGCATTCATTTTTTTCGCGGGGTTCGTATTGTCAACAAACCAGCCAACAATGCAGGAATACATACATGCATCGCTTGTTTCTCATTTTGCACCAAACTGGAGATGTTTCAAAGTTCCTCGCCGCGCGAATAACCAATCAACATTTTCTGAAAATGCATGAATGAATGATTGACTTTTACATTTGACATTTCCTGTTTTTTTACACAGAGTTGTTGTGATCGTTTCAAAAACTTTGCAAACATCAATGCCAACCACATCCTATGTACGCACCATTTCGTTAGTTTGTAGCAACCAGAAGCGACAATTAGGTACTGATTGTATCGGGGTTTTGCAAGATGGTTTTGTTTTTGTGATTCCTTCATCCTTCCAACAAGAGACAGGGAGAGTTTTACAAGTTGGTGGTTTAAGTTTAATGGTAGTTCGTCGATGGTCGAGTACAACATTTAGTCTGCTGCGTGTTGCAAAATCATTAATTCCAGATTTTTGGAGTCGTAGGTAAGGTGAACGTATAAATATTAAATTCAAGTCATAATTATTATTTACAACTTGATGGTAACTTTGGTAACCGGTGGTGACTGACAATTGATTGGCGATTGAGGACTGTTGACTGTGAGAGTTACTGACTTGACTGTTGACTGTGGTTGTCAATGAGTTGTAGTTGTAGCTATGCGAAATCTTGTGAAGGTCCACGAACAGACCCATATGGCATTCCGTGAAAAACGTCATTTCCTTGCATGTAGTCGTCACTATTTTATGGGTTACTTACAACAAGTAACAACGTAGTTGTAATTTGATGTTTTTTGTGGCGTTCCTTTGAAGATATATATCAACTGAACTCGCCAGTCGCCTTCGTTGTTCGTAATGTTGACTGACCGTTTGTGTGTGACGTTAATAAGAATTTTTTGGCCCTGAAGATTGCTAAATGTGGAATTTCCTTTATCCCATTTATAGTGAATATACAGAGACAACAGTAGGGGTTTTAGTTGGTTGGGAAGATCTGCAGGAAGGAGAAAAATCATGTCAAATCCTGAACATAATAGGGTGGAGAGTACTCCCGATTCGGGAAGCATTTCAATGGCCAAGAGGGACTGGGATAGACTTTGGGATGAGAAGAAGAACTTGGAGGACTACTTATGTATTGCGGAAGACGCTTTGGCGAAGGAAAAGAAAAAAGGAGCTGAGTTACGGAGGGATCTTGATGGGGTCAGACGTGAGAGGTGGGAGGTGGAGCGACAATTGAAGGTAGTAGAACAGCAACTGCGACTGGTAGAAGGAAATCTGGAGACTTCCAAAGAAACGGCCAATTCTCTGCAAAGGAAGTTAGACGAACAAGTTGCGGAAGGGAAAGAGAATCGAGAAAACGTGGAAGCAGCCCATAAAATGGGGAAAGTCTCTGAAAACCACTTGAAAGAGGCGGCAAAGATTATGGAGAATCTGCAGAAGGAGGTGAAGGTAGCGGAGGATAGGAACAAGGAACTTCGAACACGTTTGATACAGGAGCAAGAAGAAAATGGCAAATGTCAAGCGAAATTTGGAGGATTTCGGGACGCTGTTCTTAGCGTGAGGGTAGAAGTTACTCGTTTTGAGGCAAGTTTAGGGAACGGAGAGAACCTGGACGAGAAGGAAAGGAGAGATAATACAAAGCGCTCCGGGGTAGGACATTTTGTGGGAAAAAAGCTGAAGGAATTGGAGGGAATTGAGATGTCGTTGGCAGAGTGGGTGGGGTTAGGGGAAACGAAGAAAATGGTCCTGGATATCTGCCAGATTTACAATTCTTCCTTTGGGATGTGTACTCCAAAAGCAACAGACGTACCATGTAGTACTTCAACTGTGGAAACCATGGAAAGTCAAGATAGTTTGGAGGCGGAGTTTCCGCTGGCTGGTACTTCTACCGCTTCCGGTAATACGGGGGGTGACAGTCACTATTTGGAAGGTAGTCTGAGTGGACCCAATGAGCACCGACATTCCTCCACCACTATCGCGGCAGGAGACAGGAGTGACGCTGTACCCTCCACTTCGGTGACTTTGGCTGCTGGCTCGAAAAAGCGTTTGAGAGTTCCTCCTAAAAAACGGAGACATGCCACCGGCATAGATAATCATGTCGTTTCCCATACGTTTTCCATGACTAATACTTCTACCCCTACCGGTAATACGCGTGGTGACAGTGACTATTTACACGTTTGTCTGAGTGGACCCAATGAATACCGACATTCCTCCATCAGCACCGACGCAGACAAGAGAGAAGATATGCCCTCCACTTCGTTGACTTCTGCTGTTCACCCGAAAAGTCGACGAATAAAGCCTCCTCAGAAACGGAGACATACCAGTAGTTTGCCTTCCTTGTCCAATAACCGCGTTCAAAACCACACAGTGGACTGGTCAAAACAGCGGAAAGGTCACTATTGTGTATGTGGGCACAAAGCAATAAATAGGCAATCCCTGCGTTGCCACATCAGCTATTATACAGCAGAAAGAAAGTTTTGGTGTTCCGAATGCAATAAACGGTTCGTATATTTGTCTCGCCTACGTCGTCACTTGAAGACCCATGGAAATGAAATTAATGATAGTAGAAAAGGATGTCGGAAATGTGGAGATTCTTTTGCAAATTATAGGGAGTTGAAAAAACACCACATGTTTTCAGCTTCCTGCAAGACGATCCGGAACAAAGTATTACATGTAGACTTGACTTCACAGTCTTCTCCACCAAGCACCCAAATGCCAGTTGTTGACATCGCTAGCATTAAAACTGAAGTAGGAGATGGCTCGGAGGCAGAGGATTCTCTTCCTATCTTACATCCTTATTATGAATACCTTGAATAAGGAATAAAATGTGTTTGATGGAACGGGGGTAGTCTCCTTGGAAAAAATACTCCACCGTCACTGGTCACATTTTGCCAATGACGAAACGTGTACTAGACTAATTTTCCTTGTAACTGTAAATAACCTTGTCACTAAGGCAACGTTAGAACGTATGGAGAAGTCTCCTAATCATTTTTTTGTATTCAATTTTTGTAATGTTTAACGGGTAACTATTTCACCGAAATTATTTTTATACTGATTCCTATACCAATGCATTTGTTGTTTTAAGTTCCAATTAAATTAAATGTAATTAAGTTAAGCGTTAATTTTTTGTGCATATGCTGCTATACTTTTTTCCTCATATAAATCCATACATTTGTATTTAATCACGAGAACGTATGAAATGTTGTCTATGTTGAAGTTAGTCCTTCCAACGCCAACTGTTGATCTGACCCTGGGTAATATCATTTCTTCCCAAAGAAAAAAAAATCCAAAATTCCTTTTCGTTCTTCATTTTTCCCCCATATTTTACCCCGACCTGCAGACTGCAGTGCAGAGTCCATTTTCATTGCTGTTATATATGTAACCTCAACTTATCAATTCCAATTCCTCATTTCAGAGAGTGATGAAGATGAAGTAACCTTTGACCTTAGTCACCCCTAGATCTGCCTCAAACGAATAACAGAATGAAGACTAGTCACTGTGTTTATGTTGAATAATCTTGAACAAACCAACGTACCACATACGGCATACATGCAT
>JAHZNE010001894.1:0-15020 GCA_027744055.1 Callyntrura sp. NNG-2020
GGGAGAGTAGATTCATTGGTAACATTTTGGACAGAAAGGCAACCTGCAAATCCCCAACTTTGGCAATTGTGGAGGTTTGTTGTTGACTGTGTTAACTACTCAACAATTTTATAGAATTCGTCTACAGAACTACGTAATAATGCTAATAATATTGTGATATTTTAGTGAAAAAATAAACGGTATTTATACGGTTTTGCCTTTTCTCCAATTTTATTCCCATATATTTGGGGCATTATAGTTAATGACCTTCGTGAAAAGAATTGAATACATTTTTTTGGACTCGCAACAATTTATCGTTGTAAATCCGAAGCAATAACCAAAACAATGCTTTCGTTAGCCTCTAGCCCTTGAGGGAAACCGATGCGGAAGCAAAATAGAAAAGTATAAAGTAAAGTAAATCAATTTTGGACATAATTTTCCCCTCTCTCTCTCTCTCCATTTTTGCATATTTGTTATTCTCTGTAGTTTCGACTAATTTATAGTTATCTTGCGTTATTAAATTTCCATTGCTCGATTTATTTTAATTACCGCAGCTTCAAGCACCAGGCACCATGCAAGATTGCGTTTATCCAAGAAATGTCACATGGATTCCCAGTATCCCATTCCAAGTATACTTTCAGCAACCTCCTTTTCTCTCTCTCATTTTCTCTGCTCAAAACATTTTTTCTCATCATTCCCAAGTACGTGTGTAATATGTATTCTGTACTGGGATGTAAACAAGAAAGGGCGAAGAGACAGAAAAAAGTATTTTGGGCTATGGTATCATGGTGGTGTAAGTGTAAAAATGTAGATAAGTTAAAGGTGTACGCTATGTATCATACTTTTAAAAAATCTGCTTTCAAGCTCCTCTTTTTTTATCCACCTTTCACATTTATTTTCCTTTCCTTCTCCGTTGCACAAACTATCTTGTTTTATTACGTCTTTATTATGGCACTCCTCGGCAAACATGTTTAACAATCTCCCCGCGAAATTTTTTTTAGAGTTGTTGTTCCTGTTTCTCCCGCTGTCGTTCTCGGACGAATTTCTTTAGTTTCTTCTTTCTGTTTTTATTTACCCTGCGACGTTTTTCATTCTCGTCGCTACTTTTAACTTTTTCTCCTTCAGTTCAATTTCCACCGCCAAAGAAAGCACTTTGTTGTGCACCATACACCGCATCAATTTATTATGCCTACTGCTGCTGCCTTTTCCCGTTTTAGGCTGGAATAAGGGTGCATTTGACAACGTTACATGCCAGCTTTTACTTTACTTATACCGTCTCATCTCTCCCTCTGCCTGATCATCATCTCTCCGTACCTCGTCAAGAAATACATACAATATAAAGCAGCCATGTTGTGTTTCACAACTTTAAACTCTTTCTTTCACCTCTCGTATTGGTATATATAGTTTTCTTTCACTCTTTCCAAATGTGTCTCACTCTTGTTCTCACGCCTTTGCTTCCGCTATTTTAGTTTCCTTCTATTTTGAGCAAAGCTCCTTCCTAGCACTACTAGTAGTGTTTGTGGAATAATAGAAGAAAATGAAAGGCACTAGACTCTTTTTCCCATTCCAGCTCAGCTTCGTCATCATTACCACCACCATGGCCATCAGTGGTTCCATATAGGATCTGGCCAAGTACATGCTATAAATGAGATGGCATAATATATTTTTGGTAGGGTACAGACGCCACTTTTTGGCTCAGATCAAAAGTTGCCCTTAAAAGGGTCCAAGGCATGCTAACACGCGGCTATCTCATGCCTCCCGGCATATAGTTACGCAAAATAATAATATTGCTACTAGGACATGTAAAGCATCGTCTATGTTCAAACTGTGAAACTATGCAAGAATGCCTGTTTACTCGTACTCATATGGTCTGCCTCAGCCCACTTTTTATGTTCTTGCAAATAAATAGTACAAGACCAGCAGGGCCCTTGTTGCACGTTGAAGTACTAGATTATCTAGGAAAAACACGATACAACTCTCTCAGGAAAGTATTTCGTGTAAGGAATTGTAAGGTTTGAAGGTAAATATTGCTCAATTCTAAAATAAAGTTGAAAGTTTGTTTATAAACGCTAATGCTTAATCAACATTCCAATTTAAGAAACCATACTTGCTAATTATATTTTTTCAAAGCGTTTATAGAAGGAACTGCCATATAAGAGTGTTGCCTACTGCTACTACCTGCCATCATTCAACATCGTGTTAGTATAACATATAGCATACAGAGATATGCAATTCTGCTAAATTGTGCCCATCTTGGCGAATCATAGGGATCGACAAATCATTAATATTGTGAGGAAAAAGTTAGATCAAGTGAAAAATGAAAATGAATGATGGATAAATAAATAGCGAAATTGTAACTGACTAAAGAAAATTACCCAAATTAAAAAAACACATTCTTCATATATGCCATTTGGACTAATCTAATGCGGCAGTACGTAATGGAAAAATTTGTTGAGTGCTGATTACATAGGCGAGACAAGAAAACTTTGTGTTTCTACATATTATACGCATGTTGTACTGCCTTATAAGTTGTACTGATAACAAAAGGATAAGTAAGAAAAAACTGAAATTTATTTTACTAAACACGGCGGCAATTTATAATCATGCAATACTATATCTATCATTTTAAAATTTCAGTTTCCCTTGTACACTCGATGGAGTTATTTTCACTTCACTTCATTTTTGTTTTCTGATATTCTGAAACAACTAGCTATAAATACTCACTTTGCAAGTACGAGGAGAAAAAGTATATATACTTTAGAATATATTCTCTCTGTGGCCAATGTCATGGCCCAACAGGGTGTAATATATTCATGTATTCGCTTGTGCCTAAATTGTTCCTGACTTTCTTTCTGCAAGTCTGATGATTTCCGGCAAGAATTTCATTGGAATTTTTGATGGGGGTAGTATCGGAAACAACGATGGCGCTGTAGGTACAATATTTTTAAATCTTATTGTTTGAATGTATTCCTATTGTAGACGTGGGCCGAGTTGGAATAAATAATGTGTGTTGTACTGTACTTTGGTTCCAAATATAGTTACATACAATGCATGGATTGTGACAAAACGCAAGTCTGAATAATATTCTTAACAATATCTTGACATTATTATATAAATTCGCTGGAGTGTATGACACTTTTAGTCTCGCCACGAACTGCTGCTGTGTCAATTGACTGACCTTATGAACTAGTAGTACATAACTCCATTCAACTTATACAAAATTTCGAAAACGATAAAAAAAAGTATGAAAATGCAGTAATATTTCATACACGATAGAATAAAACGTCATATATAACGTTCAGCGACTTAGGCATTTGTGCAGACGTGGATAAACATGAAAGAATGATAATTTGGAACACGTGAAAGTTTCAACGAGCAAAAAAAGATACTACTACTGGTAGTTTATTTAATAGAGCGCATGTAAGTTATCAGTAGATGTAACATATATGTGAAGGCCAACTGGCTGATGGTTGTGTCATCCTGATGTAACTAGAGAGGAAACGAAAAGAACAAACACTAAAAGTAAAACAAACTACGTAACGAGAGCAGCTAGGTAAACTACCTATTCAAACGAGCGCATTTTTTAATAAAAGCTATATTCACAATAAGGCTTGTCAGAAGAAAGATTTTTATAAGAGTTATATATGGGCTCATCCAGAAAAGTCCTATTTCGTCTGTCCTGCGTACCCTCAAGGAATTCACAATATTTTATTTTAGTTTGGAAGAAATTCTTAACTGTCCATGATGTATGTAGCGCAACCGTTTCTGTGTGTTCAGTTTCTTCGAGGCTGGCAAAAGGGGCCCGGACATAAATTAGACAGGTACAACGTTCTGAATAGCATATGAAATATTTACATGCGTGTTGTTCTATATTTTTGTGAAAAAATTTAGTAAACACGAAAATAACAATAAGCCTTGTTTATTCCTCCCAGAGGGGCGAACGCTTGTACAGTTGGAGACAAAGATACCACATGGAAATGCTTCTTTAAAATCAATATATTAGACATTTGTTTTTTGTATATGTGTATTTGTTGTGTGTACTTGATGGCTTGTCTTTTTAGGTTATTGCCTCTGGGGGAGAAAGGCAGAAGAAATGTCTTACGCCAGCAAAGGATAATTTGGGGAAAGTGTGGACAATCAGATAAGGATAAGGCATCTGCAATGAAAGTGCGTGTGCATACATATTCACAGATAGATTGTGTACATGCACATACATGTTAATAAAGTGGTGAACTTTATTTATCCACTTTACACTTTACACGTATACTGACTTTACACGCACAAAAATTACATATACACAATAACGAAAATAATGTTATTTTATTTTTTCTGTTGTCGCAGGAATGCCTTTTATTACACAAATATTACATTGAGAACAGGAAATAGAATACACTCAGGCAGCCAAAAACGACGAACTTAAAGTTTAAATAAAGCTTAGTTAACCATTTACTTTGGTATTCAATTTTTGCATGTGTTAGGTCCCTAACTTAGACAGAAAATGATTACTGTTTTTTGTGTCTAACTCCAACTGATCCCGTAGCCAGTATTTGCACAAAGCTATATATATTTATTATCAATAAATTACAGCCACTTCACCAGGCGAGCAGTCAGGTATGTTCTTTCTTGTATTCCCGTTTAGTGTTAGTACTGATTTCCGATCTGTCTTCCGAGACCAAGTTGAAAGCAGTATTCAACCAATCCACCGTCATCACAGGGACTTATTAGCCAGCCACCAAATGTGTGTACGTGACCATATTTTCGTACACATTTTCCCCTGGTAAAACATAAAAAGCATTCTCTCCCTGTCCTCTCGTTTTTCCTTTTCTCCCTCCAGCTCCTTTTCCTCATTTTCAACCTGTCACTCTCAAGGTCCTACACAAAAGTTATGAACATGTACTCTTTGGTGATTGGTGAGTAATAGAAAATAATAGAAAATGGGAAAATAGAGAAGGTTCCCCATGTAAAAAAATGTTTAACAATATTCCAAAATAGAAACGCGCCAGGGTATATTGATCGTTACTTTTCTGATATGCGTAAACATTAAATAAACTGTATAGATGCGGAGCAAGAATCTCTAATGTTCTTTATCTATGTATCACTGTGCCTGCTATCCAAAATGCTTAAAGCAGGACAATACAATGCATAAAAATACCTTGGCTCGTAGATCAATCGTCAACGTTCACTGACTCCCTTTTTGCCGTCTTCATCTCCCCAGCTAAACTATAAACTTGTTCCAGTTTCAGTCAAGATTCTAAAATGATACAACTTGCCATTTCCTGTTTCCTCGCAAAAGAAATAACCGTTAAACATATAATGACAATAAACTTGATACATCTATTGTTGTGCAATTCAATGCACTATCAAATGTAGCCGTACAACAACAATCCAAATCATATAGAGATCTGATCAGAGAGAATTGCACTTTTGCCATTTCCTTTTTTTCCCCTTTTCTTCCTACTCCTAGAGCTGATAACAACAACAAAGCGCTCCTTTGTGCATAATACGCTTCACATTAATGTATACATCGATATAGTCAGTCACACTATATCACTGCTGACAAAGAAACGACATAACAGTGTACCCTGCTAGGCATGCCACTTACAGCTTCGTTTTATGGTAAGTAGTGACACTGGCAGAAAAAAAGGTACAAGTTGTTGCTAACTCTTTTCTTTCCCCTTACCAGCAACCCCAATGCTGCTACTCTGATTCTGTCAAGCAGTAATTTTTGTGCTCTTTTTTAGATTTCTCTTTCTTTGCCAAACAACACTGAAGTCGAAACATTTTTTTGCATGCATACATTAGTGGCTCAAAAAAATTTTTTTTGCAGAAAAATGCATAACAGAAAACAAGTTTTTCATACGACCGACTGTATCAATACATTACGAAGTGAATAAATACAAACGCGATGTATGTACAAAAAAAGGACATACCTACGTAGACTACGAATGTATCATAGAGAAAATCTGTGCTACCACAAGCGCCAGTCGTGAATTAAGTTGTATTACTTATAGAAAGGGAGAAATAGAATAAAAGAAAAATAGGGAATATCACAATTTTTTATGTACACCATTAACCATTTTTATTATCTTCCACCACATGTGAAGCTACATAGCAAATGCAGCGCGGTACACCGTATCCTCTTCTCTAGTCGTAGGGAAAGATGGCACGATTCCCTACCAATTTTGTCTTTGTACTTCGTGTTTTTCCTAGTCTGTCTTATCTCCCTACATAATTTGGAAACTGCTAAACCCTTGTCCAACATGATAATAGTATTTATTATAGAAATGCGCAATATACATTGCTGGTTTCGAGAGTGGAGCCGTACCAAAACAACAATAGCATGCGGATAATGGCAAAGTGAAAAAATCTGTATGGTGTACGTTTAAGTAAATACACACGAGCCCAATCATCCATACAACTATTTCTAATGCGCATTTCAAGGGAAAGAAAATGTAAAAAGAAGAAAGCGAAGACGACATTATTAAGGCAGAAACGAAAAGCAATAATAGCAAATTGAAACAGCGCAGTTGAAAGCAGCATGCCATGATTCAAATCTTCAAAGGCGTCGCATTCGTCGTCCTTTTATGGAATATCACAGTACGGAATATATTTTCGTAGGAAGGACAATAACGGTTTTAGCCAGATTGGAGAAAGCAACACTTTAGTACTGTATATTGCCAAAAAAAGCGCACCACATGTACACACCAGTAAAGCAGCAATCAATTTAATCAAAATAACGGGGAAATTGAGCCGGTACTGGGTAACTGCAACGAGGGCGGCAGTTGCAGTGCGACAGCAATATAAACTCTGTTGAACGTACGCACACACACATATCCATCCATTTTCTGGAATTTTGTCTCTGGTGTGACAATGACAAAAAGGAATGGTGCATACAACCCTAACAACAAAGCAACATGTAGGATTAATAACGTGGGCATTTTTCATTTTCATGCTGAGTTGATTAAAACTGACAAACTGTCATAACACGATAACTTGCGGTGCCATATAAACCATCACATACATCGGTATTGCATCATATTTGCCAAATTCTCCGCATGTAGAACACGCATTCATTTAGCAGTAATTTGCAAAAAAAAATTGTTGCTAGCTGTGTCATGGGCACTTTTGGCTGGTATATTGGCGCTGTTGTTCGCGTCAGCGTTCTGTGAAAAAAACTGTTTTACTATTCCATTTAGTTTTTCCTTTCGCCTGCTATATTAAAACATAATATATTACCCTGTATCAAATAATATGTACCTGTCTACCTTTATACAAGGAGGAGGTGTACATATATTATTACGAATTTTTGTCGGTGCTATATTTGGGTTGTGTTTTGCACAGGCCTGTTTTTGACTTAAAATTATACCTTTTATAAGTTCTAAATATTTCTTGTTTCGAGGACACGGAAGAAACGGATGCGTGTGCCTGTAGTTCGCCTGCGACGACTGCTGCTGCCACTAAAATGAATCGCTGCCTGTAAAGAGGGAATTCACCAAAGAGAAAATGTACATAAAATGTAGTGCACTGTAATTTCCCTTGTATGTGTGCAATCAAATTATGACGCTGGTGCTGGTACATAATACCTATCCATTACATGTTCGTTTCTTGCAACTGACGACACACACACACACATACACACACATTGCTGCCATAAAGTGCATTTTGTTTGCGTGTGTTCCATCATCAAACATTTACCATTTTTATTCTATTCACAAATTTCATCGTATGTACTGGTAGGTATAGTTTGTGTGCTGCTGAGCATAGAAATAGTGCACTTTTCTGTAATGGCGACTTTTGAAACAGAACAGTCTCTATTCCATATCGATTCGAGGAAGGCGTAGATGCATATATATGTCTCTACTTACATATATATTGGTATGCAAAATGAGAAAATAATAGATTCCATGAAATAATGTTCTCTTCTCTCCTAAAATGGACTACAATCACTTTTAAATGGATGTCGATGCAGCAGTAAAAATGTTTTTGCCCTTTTATTGTTTTTGTTCATAGGCTACTGCTGTAGCTGACGGGGCTTGCGTGTCCTCCCAACGAGACTCATTAAACAGCATTCCCTTTCTTTCCTTCCATTTATTTCCATTTTTATTAAAACTGCTGCTAAGTTTTTTTTACAGTCAAACGGCAGCTCTCACTTGAGTTGATGAATCAAACTGGTGCGTGTACGTACTGCAAAACTTGTCTTTTTGTTATTGTCGTCGTCCTCGATATCGTTAAATTCTGCAGCAGTGCTGCTGCTGCTGCTTATATAGCCAGACTCTGCCAAAGTTGTAACGACTCTTTTTGATAGGAACAACAACGTAAAAGCTTCCATTTATTTCGCACAACCCTGCCTGCAATGCTTTCACAATACATGTGCTCCCCTGTCACGTCCCTGTAATGGCTGGCTCGTATTTCGGTAAAATAAAAGGTAAAGGTTCAAAAATGTGTTTTACGGGGAAATGATGAAAAGTTGTATTTAACGACATAAAATATAGGCATGTTGTTACTTGTACGGGGGAGCTGTTGGTTGAAATTTACAACACTTCCATATGACATAATGTGTAAAACTACAACTAGCCTGTCGTAACCTGCTTGCTACCGCACTTGCATGCAAATTCTCTTTAAAAAAAGAAGTCAGCACGACCAACAGAGGAAATTGTTGCTACAATCACATTTTTGGTGCTGGAAACCAGTAATTTTGATTCATAAACTTGATAAGTTTCCATTTTCTTCATGCTAATAACAAAACGCCCACTTTCCGTGCTCTTATTTTTTCCTGCTGCTTTCTCCAGCCACAGAGTAATCCCCCTTTTATTCTTGGAAAATAAATACCCCACGATTTAACTTTTTCTCCACGCTGCACTGCTGTACGTAAGTGTGATATGAGAATTGAATGCTGGGAGTAAAAGTAGCACTGCTCTAAAACACAGGGTAGACGCTTACACACACGCATGGTCGGAGCCAAGGTATATTATTAGAAAATTTAGGACAATGTATGACCGCTATCACCAGTTTTAAATGATCATTCTTTCGTTCCTTTTACTCGTACAGAGGTCAGCTGACATTTTATTTACGACCGAGACAGGATGTATTTTACTCACAGTGTATACTCATTTTGTAAATTCTGTAAACATAAGAAACAAACACCTTTTCAGATAATAGCTGTTAATACTACCTGTACTTTTACTAAAATCGCGTATTTTTCACTTTTCATTATACTTAGAACCACTGGCCTTTCCGCTAAAAACTGCTTTGAATGCAAAAACTCGCATTTGAATACAAGAGGCGTGTTAAATCGAGGACGATCAGATGTGAGTTGTAGCACAATTCGGAATGAGAATTTTTGTATCTTTATCTGATTCCACTTTTGACAGGCATATGCAGCTTCGCTTTTTTGGCTCGCAGACTTATCAAAATGTCACATGTTATGTGCCAGGAATATCTACGAACGCTCAGAAGCCTCCCTACTACCACCACATCACATCCAAAACCGACAAAATGTAGGGACTCGTTTCCAGTTCACTCGTTTTCTTTCATTCATCCAAGTAAAATTATAGGTTTTTATCAACATGACCCGTGATTTAGCGCCGTTCCTGGCTGTTGTTGTCCCAGTATTTTGGGTTGCTGCTAGAGCTGACTGAACGCATGAAAGGAATAAATAGGCAGGGGGAAGGAAAATCAAAAGGCAGGTATTATTACTTCTTTCTATTTTTATACTTAAACTCTATACAAAAGCGACTTTCGTTCGTATTTCATGCTTTTGCTCTCTCGTTCTCCTCCTCCTCCCACTCACTACGCTCTCCCCGTTCTTCATCAAAAAACAGCAACACAAAAAGGACCCTGCCGGAGAAAGAGAAAATAAATGGTTGTTTGTTGCCGTTGATGTTGCAAAACGATTGTGTATTTCTACTGACACTCACACATCTCTCGCTTTTTGGTACGCTCCATGCTTAAACGGTTGATTCGAAAGGAATTTATTGCAATTTCTCAGTGTATAGGTTCCGCCGAGACCAATAATAACTCTTCACTTTGTCTTTTGTCAAGTATGTTTGGATCGGGATGGAAAATCTCCCTGTGTAGTACTGGGTAAATCTTTGCCACCAGTTCAATCTCGGTGGTTTTTGGTGTGCATGCACGATTGTCCGCTGGTGAGCAGTTACACATCACAATAAATTGGAACATCCAACCATATTCTATTTTTCGGACTATTGTTCAATGACGACGATGTCGCAAAATATACTACTTGTTTCCGCCTTCCTCCCCTTAGTATCTATTGACTGCGCATTATCATAACACAAGGAATATGAAATAATAATAGCGCATAATAGGAAGAGATATGACCTTTTCCCCAACATTCGTACAACTGCCATTACCGCTCCACCACTATTAATTATTTGCTTTTGACGCTACGCTGCAGCATCGCACACTATATCCCTGTTTTTGTTACACAGCTTTTTGTTTTGCAAACGGGGAGGGAATAGTATAGTCTAGTCTCCCGCCGTCTGCTTTCACTTGCCGGTTTTCTACACTTGATTGACTCACAACAGAGATAGAAATATTTATTGAATGCATGGTTTTTGTATAAACAATTGGTGTTTGTGAAGAAAGATTTCCTCTGACCCGTTTTAACTTATTCTCACAATGAGAGTGCGAGCCAGCAGGAAAGCAGGAGAAATAGGAGTATGGCGTTGATGGTGCTTTGGTGGGTGGGAGGAAGGATATCCTGGTGATCAAAAGCCAAAACCAGAAAAAGGAAAAAGAAATTGGCAGGCGAATCGAAGCGAACAACACGAAAAAAAATTTTTCCACAGTCATCATTGTTTCTTTCTTGTGGCGCTTTTTCTATTACGACTTGCGTACGTACAAAAACCTATCCGTGATGAGGGTTGGTTGGTGCTTCGCTGACTACATTCAAGTAGCATTCATGCCAATTCACTAACTTCATACTTTATCATTGTCGGAGTCTTTGGGCGTAATATGGGCTTGATTCTGTTTTGAGTGGTTCACATCATCTTTACTCACAACTAACTTGGAATTTTTTATCAGCCGAGAGGCAAACGAGATAGAGAGCTCTTTTGTTCTGCTAATATGCCTTTTGTAAGAGAGAGAGAGAGAGAGAGAAATAGAACGTAACTTTATCGTCATCATCGTGCATGCAGTAGTAGCGGCAATGCGGAAGGAAAGAGAGGATGGCTTTGATGATTTTATATTGTTATCTTTCTCCTATATTATCCTTATTTTTATTTTTATACGAGAAATATTTTACACATTCTCATTTAAATTCACCTAATAATATACTTGAGATATAATACAGGAGGACTGTAGGTGTAACATGTGGTGAAGCACGTATCCTGCATTGAAATTATTATAGGTAGCATAAAATGCGCGACGTACCCTCACGGAAATATGAAGGTTGTAAACCACTTTCTAACAAGTCGTATTCATTTGTCTGGAAGCTGGTCGTTTTTCTTTGATGTGCTGTTTGAGTTGTATTAAAACTGAAACTGGGTTTGTGTAACTGATATATTTAAGACCGTCTATTTTAGGATGCGCAATTGACGTATTATAAATGAAGGCAGAGAAGATATTATTCTCTTCTAATATCATTAAGGCCCCAAGGTCTACTTAAACGTAATGTAAAACCCCTTCGTGGAAGTCGAAATCTGTCTTTTCCTGCATAATTCTTTCGTTTTTAGTCACTGCTTTATTGAACATCTTGAAGCGTCAACCCAGGTTGCATTATAACAGTCGGCGGTAATACTTTTCTAGCTTGTCTTTTCATTTTAGTGTTCTTAGAACAGCAATTATAATTAAGAAAAATGCGTCATCACATCATATTTTGGTAAACTAGAATATTTTGTAGCGTTACATAACACTTGACGTTTGTACATTTGTCATTGTCAATGTAAAGTGTCGCTGATTTGCATGTAAGTGTTACAATTACAATGACTTTTTACTTTAAAATTTATTTATGATGTTCTTGAGTTAAAATTACGACTTTTATAGACCAATGCAGAATTCGACCATTTATCAATTCAGCTGGACAATCAAATTTCCGAGATGACATGATCTTTAAAACATCAGCTTACGCATACTGCTAGTGCTATTCCCCTGAAAAGCAAAATCCTTGACGAAGAAAATGGGATCTCTCTGTATGCGAATGCACCGTAAGTCAGTCAACTCGCATTACTGTTTGTTGAACATCACGTAGGCTCCATTCTTGAAACAACACGTAATGAAATTCGCTGGGAACACCTACCTCGTAAAAATATGAAATATTTCTCTTCTGTACACAGAATGGGCCAAAATAGTTGTCTCCATTTTTCAGACATAATAATAATTATGGGGAAATGAACGAGGTGAATATGTGTTATAGTATAAGGTTTATATACGGAGGAATTTCTGGAGAGAATTGAGTGCATGAAACAGTGACGTTGTGTGTGAAAATACGAGTTTTATAGAGCTCACCAGACCTACAATAAAAATATTATTAAAGTGTCCGTAATTCCTGCATCTAGACATATACAACACCGCGTGATTCTGAAATATCGCCTAAATATTTATGTATTTTTACGACTCTTGCGAAGAGCGTTTGTAATAACCATTACGGGCAGCGTGATGTTAGTTGGAAGGTAGTTTTGCTGAGGTTGCTGTTTGGCTGGTCTTGTTGGCTTTAAGCATAAACGCACGTTCTTTTACGACACAGATGCATGACTGCATAAAATGACTATAAAATTTTGCGCAAAAATAGCGTTCTCGCGAATCGTTCTAGTTTAGGTGGGCCGGTGGGCGTCACAGAAATAAAGGTGGTAGTTGTAATAACAGAATATAAAGCATCAATCTTACTATGTACCATCTCAATGATGGGTTGTGTCATTAAAATTTGGGTGTCATTCATACAGAAGCAATAAATTAAATGTGTCAAGTCTGTGTTATATTTTATTGGATGTTCGGTTTGTTGGGCTGCACAATGTAAAACGGGTTTTAAACTGGATTTTACCTGTTTCTACTGCTGATATGAGATAACGGGTGGAGAAAGTGTCCAATACGTGATATAGTAATATGATATGATAAAAACAGAAGCATCTAATGGTTAATATTTGTACAAAAATGGTTCCCAAGGTAACATGTTTGCTGATACGGTACCACGTAACATACGCAAGGTAAAAATAGTGAGAAGCAACGCAAATGTATGTAATTTATTAGTTTTCGTTGTTGCCAATGGCGTTTTTTTAAAATGATATCTTGGTACAACGC
Source organism: Callyntrura sp. NNG-2020 (assembly GCA_027744055.1). Taxonomy (NCBI): domain Eukaryota; kingdom Metazoa; phylum Arthropoda; class Collembola; order Entomobryomorpha; family Paronellidae; genus Callyntrura; species Callyntrura sp. NNG-2020. Next base: position 13,234 of record JAHZNE010001894.1, read on the forward strand.
ACAAATTTTAATACTGCGTATAAATCGCGTATCAACCCAAGTAAGTTCCAGAAAATCAAACGATTTTGCCGACAATTTGCTATGCATTTTAATTAATATATTTGTGTGTGATATCATTTAAAGGAGAGTTCCCTGCAACATTTCGTGTAACTGTGAATGTGACGGGAAAATTAACAAAATGCAAAACTCAAAGAGTATAAACCGGACGGGTGCAACAGTTGTGGGGATACACAAGATAAATCCGCGACTATGACCGCAGCAAAAATATATCAGAAAACTGTTATTGGAATTAAATTAAAAAGGATTAAAAGCAAATACTGTAGGTGCCAGCACGCGTAATATTGTAAGAAATGCATCATGGAAAGTTACAGTATCAAACATTTAATGTTGAGGCTATTCACGGCGACTTTCTGGCGTTGCACACTCATGGGCAATATTAAATCTTTCAAGAAACATACGCACGTATTCTACACACAGAACGCACACATTTCGATGAAAAAATCATTAGGTTGATTATATTCCCTCATCGTTTTATTAGTACTTCATGGTATAGTTTTTCTAAACATGTATTTTAGGTCTGTATTTACCTACAACGGGGGAATGTGTACAAATAACCGGACCAAGCAATAAGTGACGGTCATTTTGTGTGTTACCCACAGTTATATTTCCAAATGTGTTCGTCCACCATAGCAAATATCGTTCCCGAAAAACCAAAACAACTGATATGCACTATGCAATAATATAAAATAAATAACCATAGAAGCATTTAGCTCTCCTGAAAATTTATAAAAAGTCGAAAAAAGTTCATCGAGCAACATAAGATTAATACTCACTGTGCATCAAAAGTCACTTACCGTTCCCAAGCTCACTTAAAGCGCCAATAAAGGAAATGCAATCATGATAATTATGAATAATGTTTCCATATCATATCAGGTTTGATAGTTTTAAATGTGGATTTTATTAGTAAAGAATGATAACTACTGCATACCAAGGAAATGCGTCGATGCATATGCAACTCCACTGGGGAAAATGAGTACAAAGATGAAATGCTGAGTTTAAACATCTGAGACAAAAATCCTTTTATTCATCATTGTTTTTACGAACAAATCTACAATCCTCTGAATACTTATACATACCATTAGTATTCCTTGTAGCCTATCCTCGGTAGTAGTAGTAGTATGTTTATTATGTAGCAATATATCAATGTGTATTTTACAGTAGCATACATTATCATCGTACTATACACACTTTACATAATTTTACGATACTTTCTGTTTTACTTTAAATTACATTTTATAGCAGTTCATTTTTTTAGATCTCGTGGGTGTTGAAGATGAAGATGATGACTCACAATTGCATATGTGCAACATTTTTGAGAATTTTATCAACCGCCTTAACTTTTCCAGTAGATGTTTATAAGATTAAGTTTTATTTTTCTCTTTTGTAATCCAACCACATTTCTACCAAACAACAAGAGTAAATATGCACATACGACTATGTTGCAAATTAACACGACATTACTGTATCTCTTCCCACTTAATATTTTTCTTTTCAAGGACTATCCTGTCTTGACGCTGAGGCAATATCCGCATTAACGTATCAAACGACCAGTTGCCTACAATTTATTACACTTTCACTACCACCTTTCCAGGTGTTACCACCCTACTTTTGTCTGTAAAAACTACCGTTTCTCACTCAAATATTCTGTACAAAATCAATCCACAATGCACAATATTATTTAGATATATTACAAAATACAGATAATAACGAAGAAATATCAAGTAAAC
>JAHZNE010001895.1:0-11907 GCA_027744055.1 Callyntrura sp. NNG-2020
CCAGCTTCCCTGATTCTGCAAGTTTGGCCGCTTCTTCGTATCTGCAAATTACTATCGTTGTATGCAATATGGAACTCACAAGAAACTTTTTACATGATGCATGGGAATACCCAAATTCCAAAAAGTTATCCCGATGTAGTCCTAACATAAACAAACTACGTAATCAGCAGAAATGTAAAACATGTAGTTCATTATCAACATATTTAATATTTACACAATTTTCAAGGGCACGACTGCTAGCATACTAATCTTTCGACATCATTTCAACTACCGACTAGCCCAGTAAAAACATGAAAATTATATCTTGCTTAGAAATCGTTACGCTTTCTTGGTGGATATATAAGAAAACTGTTATCCGTACGCCGCCATGTAGGTATTAAAGAGTTGTCTGTCTCGACTCGAGTAAGGTTCGGACGTACTTTGTCTGGCAGACAAGCCGTAAAACGTCAAAATGGACAGATTTAGCATTTGCTTTCCTGCTTTCAAATTACCTAGCTGAATTTAAAATATAAATCCGACTTTTCGAAGGTTATCACAATCATCCATAATCCGTATTTTATATTCACAATAACTACAATATAACAGTCAAAGTACTTTGTTCCTTTATATGACAAAAAGATGCATGCGCATTATTTTTTTAAATATTAAATACAGTGCAAGTACATCATAAACAAAAAGTACCAGGGGTATTACGAAAACAGAAAGAAAAAACGAACGGAAACACGAAAATAGATGATATGCATATGTTTTAGATGTGCATAGTTGATACTCTCATCTTTCGATTGTTAGTGTATCTGGTGGTAAATATTTCGGTGACAATTCCAAGTTGGGTATTGCCGCATCTCTCCAGTAGAAATATCATAATATCGTATTCTTTTCAAATTGCTACTGTGTCAATGTCAGTAATCAGTACATATGTAAAACTTATATATTAACTTATACATAAAAGATCTTTCTATGTATAAGTCGTTTCTGTACCAGTACGCAAACTCGTCAACTCAAACCCAATACTTTAAATTTTTCAGTACATGTACCAGTAGTATTAGTATTTTTGCTAAAAGTTTCAGTAGAAAGTAGAAATTCTAGTATTGGGACTAATTGGAACTGAAACTCAACAATGTCGGTGGCAGGACCAATACTATTGCGGATACTTATCAATATTTTCTCTGATGGAGAAAATGTTGATTTTCCTCAAGTCTGGGCAACATTCATTTTATGATCTGTGGTATTTAAATGAGCCATAAACTGCTTTATGACATCTAATTTGCAAATTTCCAATGTATGAGTGGATGTACCATATTTTATTTGTCGCGGTTATTTAACTTCCACCCACGTACATTTCACCGATTGCGATCAAAGACATCTCTCTGAATACGATTGTAAATAGAGCAGATGGCAAAACAACTTCATGAATTATAAATTATGCTTTCATGCAAGACCACGTCATGAATATAGGTACATTCTTACTCCTTTTTATCTAAAACATAACAGGCTGACAGGGCACAATGTCACTGTCAATTTTTACAAGTTTTCAATTTTCAGGACAACACAGTGTGGCTTCTGTTTGTGAATTAAATACTATGCACAAGTATAATACACAATACAAAGGTTTGCACTGAAAATTAATTACTCACTTGGGGGAACTCGGGCTGTGCTTTTTGCTAAAACTTCATATCATATATAATTGACATATATAATATATATCATATACGTCATAATTGGGTTTTTAAACATACAGAGCCGAAAAAATTCTTTACAAAGGCTCTCAGTTCTTGCATGCATATAGTTGACATCGCATTGAAAAAATCATACAATATTAAGGTATTTGACAATTTGTGAAAGACATATTTGTCTTTTACAACTTTCTCTAAAATTACACTAGTGAGATCTTTCTCTGACACCGACGAATTATTTTCAAAGTTTGGTAACTTTTAAAGAAACGTTCCAAAACTCCCAACCGCTCAAAACATAAACCCATATGGAGTTATGGTGCGAAATGTGTAATTGGGGAAAGGTACTTAGCTTTCATATGCTCAAGGGAACGAACTTGAAACGTGGCACAAACATCATAGAAAAAAGATTGAAATGCTAGTTTTTTCGATTTTAAATTTTCCAAAAATACGTCTGACTGTACGACCTAGTGAAGTCGGTTTTTCGAATAGATTTAAGAACAACTAGATAGGAAAAGGTCGATTGTTTGTCAAAGGGAGTATGTGACCAATGTTATCAAAGGGTTAGGTACTCACGAGTATCAATAGACACCAATATTTATATACAAAATATTTCAAATCTTAAACAAAACTCGCCGCAAAAACTTTATTTTTTGACGAAGGAGAAATAGCTCTGCGTGGTAATTTGTTGTGTTGCTGCGCACTGCGCTAAGGTGATAAAGTACTGACACAACAAATATAGATTATTTTCATATTTTCTGACTATTTCTTATCTAGTTGTTCTTAAATCTATTGTTTTTCGCAATTTTTTAAATTAACTTTAATAACACCTAAAATCAAAATCTAATTCCCATAAATTGAACACTTCTACTACGGTCTTCTGCCTGTATTATTGGAAAATCAGAGATATGAAAACTCCTTTCCTATATGTGCTCAGGTGCACATATTGTATATATAGCTTTTGGAGTTTGAAGTGGAATTATTTTTGGTAATTCTTTAGAAGCAACCCAATTTTGAAATTATCTCCAGATTAAAAAAAATATTTGTATTTAAATATTTACATAGTACATAGCGATTCGGCATTGAATGAATTTTTAATTTAATAAGTACCACGGAGCTGATGTACAATAGATACGGATGGGTTCATTCGGATTTGTACGATACTTTTCTGCAATTGCTGTAAATGGTAGGCCGTAAGGTTAACTTTCGGCATTGACAGCACTCGGCCGACACTGCAACTTTTACCGTATTGCTCACGTTCTTCGTTACTTTTCCAATTGTTTAAACTGCAATTCTCATGAACATGCGATATATGAATGAAATATAAATGAGGAAATGTTGCGAGCGTGTGTTTATATTATGTTCGTAACAAGGTCCTTTTCCAATTCCAACAATTCGACGCAACATTTTACAGTTGTGAATCGTGTATCTATATTTTGTATATTTTGCTTTCTTTAATTTAGAGAACAAAACATCTTATACAGAAGACATCTTTGTATGCGGCAAGAAAGTGAGAATACAACGAACGTGCAACAAACCTGTCCTACTACTTCCCGTCCAGAGTCCGATCAAAATCATTTATGCATACGGAATTCCACGTCCAGGAGAGTCCCGAAGAGAACCTAGTACCTTGTCTGTTTTTAAAAGTAGTAATTATATAAATACAAACCTGACTTTTCCATTTGTTTTGCTGCAAAAGATAGATTCCGTATGAAAAATCGGCTGCTTTCTATGTTCTTCTAGTACGATGAAACGTTGAAATGAGTGAGACCTATGTGGCATAGTTTCTGTGTGTATGAGCCTTTCCACATGTTTGCATAAAGTATCTATTGCGTTCGCAGCATACTCACCATACCACAAACATTCGACCACAGGCATATAAGTCATGCAATCACTCCATTTTCGGGTTTGAACTCAGGGAAAACTAGCAAGAAATCTCGTACATGCACGGTGTGTCGGTAAGAAAATATCTGCTCCACAATGCTCTCCCTGGATAAAGGCAGATGGAAAAAGCAGGAAAGTGAAAGTTTCATTTGCACGCGTAATGTAGTAGTACGTATGTACACCCATTTGACTTGCACGACTGAAGCCTGAAACTGCCACCGCATTTCTGATTCCTATTCCTGGCTACATATTGGTTTCGTTTAAATACGGTACTGTGTCACTTCAAGGCGCACACACCCTTCTACATTAATATTTTATTTACTAGCTAGCCCCCTCGTGCGATTTTCATCGATTTCTGTTAATATTTCTGGATTAAAGCTTTTAGTAAAATTACAATCAAGATTTGTTTCTTCACATTAATGCCAGTCGATAGTAGCGTAGTGTTTTGGAGCGGGCACGATCCGTGGTGATACAACCGACCAAAATTTACAGTCCAAACTTTCTACACACTCGTTTACCAGCTTTATGCAGCTATGAAGAGTTGGACTAATAACTGTACTAAACAAACTAAAATATCATTCTTCCGCTGTGTCGGTTCGGCTCTTATTAACGACAAGTTTTCTCCGGTGGTAAGTTTTGTCCAAAGAAATTATTTTTCATTTGTGTCGACAAGGTCGACAACGCTTGTTGTGTGCATTTTTTTACCTTAGATATTAGATTTAAAAAAATATTGCATTTGATTTTTTGTTCTTGTAGCCCCACTAACTACGTGTAGATTTATTTAGCGTGTAATATAAATTATAATACAATTAAAAAATAAATTAAAATCCCCGTTAACACTGTCTTGCTGTCTTGTATACACATTTCATGCTAAACGCGGACAGATTAAAGGAAATCGTATGGAAAGTTCACAGCGGACATGAATATTTCCATGAGACGAATACGTGCAAGATTATCTGTGATTCAAGGGAAGGTGAAGCTTGGAATAACATTAATCCTGATTGTAGTGTCTGTTTTACTAATCGACCATTATTTGGGGATTGTGTCGGTAGTTCTGGAAAAGGATTTTGAAACGGATTTCTCCTACCCATTAGATGTCGATAACTTCAAGTCGTTCATTGAGAATTTTAGAAATGGGGAGGCAGTGGACTATGAACCGATCAATCGACTGTATACCAAGGTTTGTTTTTTCCTCGTGTATCAGCTATTAGCCTTAAACGCTTTGTCTTTGCGATTTTGTTGAAACTATTGAAACTAAAGTAAAGCGTCATACATAAGCCGAGATTCCTGGAAAAGGCGGATTCGGCTTGTGATAATTTTCAGCTCATGATTATACTTGTCAAGTCGGCGCCTTCCAACAAGAACCAGAGAAACGCTATTCGATCAACATGGGGAAGCCCACATTATCTAAAAAATATCTCCAATTTTATCAAGTCCAAGAAAGTAGCAACGAGAAGTAACAAAAGACAGCATACTCTTCCACGATATAAAACAACTGAGCCAAATACTGTTTTCAAGTTGGTCTTCCTTATTGGGCTTATTCCTAACCATGACTATCTCCCCATGTACATCGAAGAAAGGATGAGAAGGGATAACACGAGATCTCAAATTATTGAAACAAATAAGTCCAAAAACAACCTTAAAAGTCGCTCTAGTAGTACACAGCAATTAGAAGAGGATCTCGCAGCGGAAAGCAGTTTATACAACGATATAGTTCGGATAGAAACAATTGATTCCTACACAAATAACACATTCAAAACGATGATGGGCATTCGATTTTTAGAGGAAATTTGTACGGATTATGAGTACGCTCTTTTAGCTGACGATGATATGTACATTTCTTTGAAGAACTTACTCACATTTGTAGAAAGTCCAGCGACATATCCAGATGGTGAAACCGACAGTGCGGGTTCGGAAACAATCGGCCAGATCGTCGACGCGAATCGCCTCTTTGCTGGTAAAGTGCTGTTCACCAAACCAGTTAGACAAAGATTTGGTAAGAAACTACCTGCATGATATCGTATGCGTTTTTTATCAATAATTCCGACAATTCAAAATCCATTCCATTTAAAATTTATGTGCACAAATCATTTCGTAAGTAATTGGTAATGTCAATGACATAAAAGTTGCACCTGCCCTCCTAGGTTTTCCACCATTTACTGACGATGAGTGACAGTTGTTCTTTGTTTTGCAATAAATAATAGGGAATTTTAATTAAAAAAGTATTTACTGGGCAAAACAGAATACGAATTCAAAATCACAAAAAATGAATGATAATAATGAGCAGAATGATGATCGCAAATAGGAAATGCCAAAACCAGAATGCTGAATAAAATCACAAAATATATAAAGTAATAAAGAAGTCAACAGATAGGAACTGAAACGGTTTACCATTGTTAATAGACTTATGAGGTCAGCCAATCAAAAAAATTGATCCTGATCTCCATATAAAAGATTTACGCCAGAATTCAGAAATAACGTTTTCATCTAACTTTCCGTGAAAGCAAGAAATTTTCAGTTGATTTTACTATGAATGGTAAGGTGGATGGATATACGTCTATCATATATATCATTTTGAATTTGAATGTAAACCTCACCGGGATCAGGATCGATATGACATTTATAAGTTGCGGGTCACTTTACTCACAAGCTGAGAATTCGACAAATTTTTCAAGTAGTCATTGTTGTTACCCGTACATTTAAATATACGAATTTTTGACAACTAAAGCTCTAGTTGTATGAAATTGTGTCCAGTTCTCCAGCGTTGTCTCACAATGCCCCATTGTGCCCCTACACGTAACCGCAGTCTTCAATGTACTGTTTCGCAAGAAAACTAAAGCTAATGAACTTTATGGGGTAGTGACCTGTCGCAAACAATGTTTCTTTCCGTAAATGAATTCAGCACAAAGCTTTCTCAGGGATGGAGATTATTCCTTTGAAGTAATGACAGTATTCGGTTTGTGTATTTATGCATAAAAAGCTTTTTTAAGAATAGTATCTTTCAACGAATTTCGATAAACTTTAAACATTAGCCCTCATTTTCCCACAGGTGGTAGACGGTATAGGCAAATGAGCTTGATAATAACATCATTTGTATAGGCTTATCTTACTATCAGAAGATAATACTAGTACTATTTCCCGACTGGTGATTATAGAAATTTATATCTGCATAACAAATTCAGTAAAATTACATGATTTGAGAGCATTGATCATCGCCGTTGTCCCCGTGGTTTGACCTCATGAGTTCCAGAGTTGCAGGGGATTCAATATTTGATGGTCCATATACCGCCATGTTATCCATTCCGCAGAGAATGACCAATTTGGGGGTCGGACCCCTAATCGATTTTCGATTTGAATAGCATTTTAGAAAGCCCATAAAACGGGCATGTTTTGGTGAAAAAATGGCGATGGTATCCCCCCAAAATTTTGAGTGACCAGCGGTCCAAGATTACAGTGATTCAAATGGTAATATACAGACCACAGGGTATTAATTAAATATTTTGGGGGTCAGACTGTTCTAGAGTGGGTGTTCTTAAATGCAATTAAAGCAAAAAGTCGATTAAGGGACCGACCCCCAAATTGGTCATTCTCTGCGGAATGGATAGCATGGTGGTATATGGACCATCAAATATTGAAGCCCCTGCAACTCTGGAACCACTTATGAAGTCGTTCGAACACTAAAATTTGTTTTTATATGCTCTTTAATACTAGTGAAAAAATTGGGGGTCAAAATTTTTCCTCTTATTGCACATGGTCATTAATTTGTTCATCAAGATTGAAAGTTTTTTGAATCGAAAACCTGAAACTTTAATTTATTTGTACAGGATCATATTCAAAGTGGCACCTGTCATTGGAAGAATATGAATACAACCATTTTCCACGGTACATGCCAGCTGGTGCGATAGTTATGTCAAAGCAGGTACGAACATCTTTAATTAAAAAATATTTAATTTTTGACAAAACCGTCGGCTTTCAACCCGCACCGCGCAAATGATTAGACTAAATTAAAGTAACAGCACTTAGTATTAGAAAAAAGTGCAGCTTTAACAATATACTGAAGAGCACGTAAAATAGACATAACTTAAATGTATTAATGCCATAATGTTTGCCAAAATCAACCAATCAATTTGTTTTATCTTCGTATCACTATGCGCCAGACCCCTCCACAAGCATTTGCGCTGTTGGTGTTCAACAATTTTCGATGTCTAAAACCCCTAAAATTGCACTAAATTCTCACTAAAAGGGTTGTAACGTGCCCAAATTTTAAAAAATCCCAACTTTTTTGTCAACCCAGCCTAAAATCCCACTATTTCTTACCAACAAATTTTCCAAAAATATCCTTCAAAAATGGCCGAAAATCATACGTCGGTACTTTGACCTTTATAAATTTATATAGGTATGAACTAAAATGGTTATTTAGTCCTGAAAGTCTGATCCTGGTATATGTTACAGCAGATCAATATATATATATATATATATATGCCTCTTTTCATGCTTGTTTCAAATCCTTTTTCCTTGTTCATGCTAAATATTTTAGCAACATTATGTTATATTTACCTAATGTTCACAAGGTTAATTCTATCAACAGGTTGTCGAAGATTTCTACTATGCGTCATATTATACGAAGCACTTCCGTTTTGACGATGTATACCTGGGAATAATGGCCTATAAAATGAACATCATACCATTCAGCTGCAGTTACTTTCATGTTTGTCACAGCCATGATGGTTCTTGTTCTGGTCTGGTGCCTACTAAATCAAGAAATCAGGAAGCAGACGGATCAGGGGAGGATGAAGACAATTCTGATGATTTGTCAGTGATAGAGAAAATGGAATATGTGATTGCGAGGCATGGACTTTCTACTGAGCAGCTTATTGACCTTTGGCGAGAGCTTACTCTTTCGGGTAGAACATAGAAAAAGAAATTCTTACTATTAAATATATGGTCGATTGTGGTACCTACAAACTCTCAAACTTTAAAAACAATTTGCCTTTATTGATTTATCAAATTGTTCCTATTTCGCTGGAACGCGAATGAAAAAAGAATAAAAATTCGTTTAATGTGTTTTCTAAAACATTTCGATACAAATGATTACAGCGAAAATGATCTTCCATCAGCGAATATTTCAAGAATTTCGCTTGATGGCTCTGTAAGTATAACGCTTTTACTTAAATTAATTAATTATTGCATTGATGAACGTCGTGAGTATCTCGGAACAATCAATTAGTTTATAATCAACAGCAACATAAATGATGACGGAAATATACCATTTTAAGTTTATTTTCTTGTAAATAAAATCTTTACTCATATTAATAAGGAATTAAATTATGGTAAATATCATACTTTAACGACTTTACTTATACTACCTTTGTGCTTATCAGTGAGTTACATGTTATAATATCACGACGACTGCATCCAATGTGCTTAACTTGTTACTTATGAGAACGTTAATACGAATTTGCTTGATGTTGTGCCTCAAAATAAAGAAATACATTATTCTTCACGTACGTACGTTGGAAATTTTCATCGGCCTGATATACTTTTTTTTATAACAATCCAAACAAAAATCGTTTTATTGATGGAAATCATTTGTCTAAAACCTGGAGCATATTAGAGGAAGAAATGATATATAATAAATCATGTGTAATTGTGGGTTGGTTGAACCAGCAGGGAGCGATTTTAACGAAAGCACTAGCAAACACTGTCACATGTATTTGCAGGGAAACAGTTCGAACAAAGTAGGATATCTAGTAGAAAATGTAATAATTTAGTGAATGTAACCGTTGTAAGTTTTTTAGAGTAGAAAAGAAACTATCCTCTGCCCTCTCTTTTCCATAAACCAACAAGTAGTACACCTCGATTAGGTTGAACACTTGTTTATTCAACTCTACAATAATATGGTGTAGAATAAAACCAAAACCAGAAACGATTTTTTTTTCAATTCGTCTACACCTACCGAAGTTGTATCAAATGTAGCGTGCAGCAAATGTCCATACCAAAACGAGCAAAGCCATCACTTTTCAAATGGAATTGCATATTATATATTGAAAGTCTATTCATAAATAATCAGTAGGCAGTCAGCAGGAATAAATAATGAAAGCGTGGTTCAAACTTTTCACTCAAATATTAAATTCCATACACATCCAAACTAAATCTGTTTCAAGTTGTATTGGTAGACCTAATAGAGTTCATAATATTTTACTTTTGAGTTTGTGTATGAGGAATACGCAAACTAGGCAATATTACCCACATCTAGTATTCTTCCGCCGATGGTCTACTATAAAATCAACGTTACCTGTCTTTCATGCACCGCACCGTCTGCCTACACTATCTGTACTTTCCATGTATGCATATTGTACATAAATGTATGTAATACACTTTTAACATCTAAAAATATCAAACTCTCGCCGACCGTCAAAAACGCAAATCACTAAATGCCTATTTTAGTTGTTTTAGTAAAGCTTTAGTTGAAATATGTATTAAGACGGTGAATCTACTTTCGGATTGCTAAAATTGACAAAGTGTTTGAAGTTGAGAGTTGTCGTTTAGTATACTGCGACTGGTACTTTAGTGACATATCGTTTCTCGGTGGCAGTTTTACATTACTTTTACAGATAATATATTAGTGAAATGTACCAGAGCAAACGCAACGTTGTAACCTGAGAAAGAACGACAATTTTAAAGGCTGTAAGACATATATGCATTTGGACGACCTTGTGCAACTGGTTGCTTTGTTTACGTGGAAGGATTCTACATAGTTCGCCATTGAATCTATCTTAACTTACATGAAATAAAATTACGCATTCTATTACCTTTGTAAGTAATTATTATAATTTACCTCACACGGCCCATACCACGGATCTCTTACACTTGCAACAACGATAAAACGGTCCTGCTAATACATTGTATTGGTGATATTGCGTTGTTAGTTGTTTAGTTGTATGTCTATTGCCGTATGTGATGTGTTGTCCAGCTGAATAAATTTTTAATGTGATCTCCTGGTTTTAGTTATACATAGTTGGTAGTAATGACTTAATGATTACTATCAAGCATACTTTTCAGATGAATCAAATTTACTATGCCACCATGTTATTTGTTTTCAGAATTGTTGGCATTCCATACATTTTAACACATTTTATTATAGACTTGTAGTTATTTTGAATTTTTTCGTAACTTTAACACAACTCAAACATACGACAGTGACTAATGAAACTAATGTAAACGTTATGTGCCATGAATCATAATAGCACATATAATCGTAAAATTTGCTTGATTCAGCGGTTGTGCATGATTATACTGGATGGCATTTACAAGTTTTTGCGACGTATTTCTATTGGTACAATAAATACTAACAGCGAAAGAAAATCTCTCGATGCACTAATTTTAGTGCTAATTTGGGCGCCTGTGGTTTGCATAATAACGAGGTCTGACGGAAACCTCAAATTGAGGTCCTCAATGTAAATTCTAATCATTACCACTGCAACATTGTAAACCAAGCTTGACGATGGGTTTGGCTTACCGTGGAAACGGGAATCGTTATCTTTACAGCTCATTTGCAACAAATCGAGTGCCCAACCTACACAGATAATGAGGGAAGACGTGGTTAAAACTTTCACACCATTATGTTAAGAAGAAACCGGAAGTTACAATACAGTACACGTATGTTTTGTACAAATTACGAGGTGCTGAATATTGACCCGCTGCGTGTTCCTACATAGCATTGGGGATTATGTAATTTGAGAAATGAAATGTGGTTTCATTAGCGACGATAACGTTACATGCTACTGTTAACATTTTGTTAAAACGAAATACCCAGTAGAGTGCTTAACTGCTAATATTTATTTTGCAAACCATCGCATTGTTTGCTGTGGTACTCATAGTCCAACCCGCTAATACACGTGGAATATGGAATTGGAGTGGCAATGAATAACAGTGGACACCAGCAAATACAAGGTTGCGCGGTGTGAGTTGTAAATTGTTAATAGGTTTCCAGAATGCGGCTTGTGGCGCATATATAACCGCTGTCAATAATTAAGGTGAGTCTGTGCTAGCAAAATATTGTAAATTAGTAGATGGATGGTGGCATGATCGTGGTCGGTTAGAATGGCAATTGGCAAACTTTACTACTTTCACAACCTCCTATCTACAATCTCAGTCGTCAGGCATAAAAAATTTGTAGCTTACAATCTTACAATCTGTAAGGTTCGCCTAGGTTACTTTGAAACCCTCTCATAAGCAATACATGGGGGAGGGGGCAATTGTAATTTTGTAAAATCCGCAATCAAAAACGTATACCATGCAAACGTGGCAACAAAAACATGCTAGGTGTCCTTTCATCAGTGATTTCAACGTA
>JAHZNE010001896.1:0-19371 GCA_027744055.1 Callyntrura sp. NNG-2020
TATCTACTCGAGTAAATGCTGGCTGATGATTATACACGCCATTCCCGGCAGGAAATACCATATTTACTTCCACCAATTACCGATATTCGTTTCACGGGGACGACTTTCATTCGATTTTTCGGGTGGCCGCTACACTATTCTTGCATAGGGTGCGATTGATTCAGAATGTAAGGAAAGCACTCGCTTGACTTCAGGACTGCAGAAACCAAGCAACAAATCCCTCACTATTGAACTGCACTACTCCCCTGCGTTCCCGCAGTCCTGCATTTGAGTAATTGCAACTGCCGTGTAGATGCATTCTTGTCACCATAATTTTGAACACAGGTTTACGTTATTCTTCTAAAGATAAAGGATTCCTGCCCATAATATATGTTCACTTTGTACCTATGTCCATGAAGCCCATACGTACATACATGAAGGCTCCTGCTATATAAAATCGTATAATGTAACTAATCGTCAGTGCAGCAATCATGAAATAACTCTGTATTTTTGCACTATGTCACACCACCTTCATCGCTATCACCCTACCACAAGCTTAACGTTCATTGACCCACCGGCAAAAAACCTGCAATGGAGGCAGTATATCGAGATTTACAGATTCCCCTCGTGTAGACAAGGTCTCCAGGTTTTATATCATTGATTCCTGTCTGAGTGGGGGAGCAACTAGACAAAGTCTACCGTTGTGAAAGAGTGTCCGGTTACACAAGTAAGAAAAAAGCTTTCTTGGAAACGATGAAAACGAGAATGATGCGATGGACGAAGGAAAACAGGGACTTCTGTCTGGTGTAATAATAGGTAACCTGACACTCGTCTACGGGGCACAATAACGCACACTGATGTATAAGTGAGTGAACACTGACTCCTGGTAGTCGTGTATTACGATGATGGTTATTAAAGTTAAAAATATATGTACAAAGACAATCAGGCTTTTTCTAAGAACCACTCACTCTTTAACTAGTCGAGCATATTATCTCCCCTATCAGCACCGATCTCATACCGACTGATTAATCCGCTCTCCACATTTTCCGGACTGAAATTAGGATCAATGATGGATGAGATACAACGGGAAATATCATTTAATGAATAGGCGATTAACCAGTGGTAGCAGTCGGGAAAATGCTTGGTGAAGAGTGAAATGAAAGAAAGCAACCGAGAAAGAAAGTTGGGGCCTCCTAAACAATGTGGGAGGGAAAATAGGAAGCAAACGAGGAATAGGAATAAATTCGTGCTAGAACTCGGATGTGAATATGGAGCTCTCTTTCTCTCCCAAACTTATAGTTAGTTACCTTGAAGATTTTTCAGTTTAGCTGTCATGCCAAAAATTTTCCCTAAAATCTTCACCAACTGCAAGTCCGCTGTTGGAGCTGCCTTATTTAGTTTAGAAAATCCTCATCTATCTACGGATGATTCTGACGATTTCATGGCTATTATCTGCTTGTATGCAAGCGGGAAGCATACTTGCTTTCCAAAATCATATAATTACTGTCGTACTTCTACATTGCACGTGCTTTAAAATCTGTTTAAAAGGTTTAATTGGTTTCAGGACTGAAACAAGGGAAACCAGGAGGGATATTTTCACCATGTAATACATTATGACCCCTCCCTATTCTTTAATGTTAAATGTCAAATTTTTGGGGGGTGGGGAAGTTTCCCCCTGTCCCCCCGGTTGCTGGAGCTCTGATTGGTTTATATAAAGTGACGTCAACGAATAAAAATGAAATTTAAAAATATACAAGAGTTTTGGAAATGTAGGGCCCGCCTCTCAGCAAATATACAAACGATGAAGGGTTTAGTAAACCAGGAGAAAAAAAAACGAAAAAAAACTAAGCTACCACAAAGCCGAGAGAGGGACAACCTTTCGAAACGGTATTTTATCTCTTGTCGTAGCTATTGTAGCCTACAATATTTTCCTGTCATCTAGGTTACTATTCGTGATGATTATGGGAAGGTAGGGTGCAGTACCCCGACGCCAGTAATTTTCTCTTATTCATCAGAAATGAATTGCTCTTTTTTTGCTGACAAGCCGAAATAAAGTTTAATTAGATTGGGAGGAAAGAGAAAGGAGGGAATAAAATAGCGGCGTGCCATTCAATTATATGCACGGATTTGCAAGACTCGTGAAACAATCCGACTACTTGTAATAATGATAAAAATGATGACGATGAAAATGATGGTAGTAATGTGCACCGTGAATCTCGTCGACTAGCATCGAGCACACGGTCTCCCGTATTTAAACAGAAAATAAACCAGTTGTGCATTTTGATGGTGGAATAGAAACGAAAGGCAGTCAAGCAAAAGGGAATGCGGAATACCTTCTTTGGTTAAACAGTTCCCCAAATGTTTTTGTTTGCTTTCATTGAAAACGTGGCTCCTCCGTTGAATTGTGTACGAATAAAACAACATCATAAAAATGCAAATAAATATTCAGAGTAATCAAATGAGCTTTTTTTCCTGATGGGATAAAGGATGCTTGGAAAGTGGAAACTTGGCAGGCAGGTAAACATACATGCATTTATATTGCATTATTGCAAAAATCTAATTTTTGCGAGCATTCATCTGAATAGTTACTGCCGTCAGTGGTACTACTACTACTACTACAAATTTTTCTGCTCCTCCTATAAAAATGCTACAGTCAGTTTCTTTTCTTTCTCTAACATTTTGTATGTGTGTATATATACACCACTTGATATTTACTTTGACATGAGTGCACCTGCGTTTTTTCACTGTTCGTATAAAACTCTCTCTTACTCTACACTATCTCAAAGCTGCTTTTTGTTCTTTTCGGCAATTGGGACTGAAATAAAACTACCATTTTCCTCTCTTTCCTTCGGTATTCTTAGAGCGACGAATGGAGCAGAAGCCAGAAGAATTGTCGATATAAATAGTTTTTTTCCCTGGCAAATCGTTTCATTGAAAAGTAATGTAGTGCAAAAGTTAGGAGAAACTGGAAACTGTGTGTGCATTCTTAATAGGAGAGTATAATAAATGTAGCTATTCCGTAGTAAACTCAATTTAAATGGAGGTAGTTTTCTATGCAAAAACTTGCATGCGAAAAGGGTTGTACATATTTTATGAAACTCCACCGCTATTGCTCCTCTTGCCACTACTTTCATCACTGGCTCTCTCTCTCTCTTCACTCTTGGTACCTACATTTCTCTTATTTCCTCTGGTTTTCGTTGAGTATGATGTTTTACTTGGTGTGCAAAAAGATGAAAACGGATGAGTAAAAAAAGACAGGGCATTGTGAAAGCCGCAGTGGTAATAGCAGCAACAAGGGCGGCGTGGCAGCAGCTACCGAGAAAGAAGAGAAAAGAAAAGCTCTGATTTATCTTTAAGGATGGATGGCTCCATGAATGCATTCATAGAAGTTGGCGTGTGGATGTACCTAGCAAGGTCCTGAGAGACTTCTGCAAAATTCTACACGATATACCCAAAATGGAAAGGGAAAAACTACGGGGCAATGTCTAATAACCCTGCATATTCCCCGCGCTTGTTGGTCCATTCGTCGCGCCGCGTCGTTCGTCCTCTCGAAATTTTCAAAAGGCTTTTCGTATGGGCATACCTTCTTATCTACATAATAATATGCATTCATGTACACTCGTCCGGACGTGAGTATATCTGTACGTATAGAAAAAACTAGTAATAATATTACTGCTAATAATAATACTAATAATGGTCCTACACACACACATACACAGAAACCTTTCGCTTGGCCCTATGCGCCTCGCTCCCACACATTGTTGGCATGTAAGTAGACTTATTGAAGAGGGCAAAAGGGCAAAAAAGTGAGTAGCAGAGCAAGCCAAAGCCAACCACTCCAAGAGAGAGAGAGGGAGCTTTTCCTTTCTCTCTCTCTCTCTTCGTTCACTTTACTGTTTACTCACCTACTTTTTCCCTGCCTCCCTGTGGTGAATGCATGAATGCATGCATATCTGAAAATCAGTTCAACTTTCACCAATATTCCAGCCAGCACACCACCAACATCACTGCCAGGGTAGTACTACTCTTCCTTCTTTTTCCTGGATCTTCCTTCTATTATTCAGCATGAAATGGTGGCGGTGCTGCTGGTGCTGGCTGCAAAGTAGAATGCCACTTTTTTCCAGAGAAGAGTCATGGGAAAAAGTTTTGGTTCACTGAAAATATATACATCCATACTTGGATCCATACATATTTCATAAACTAAAACTCTCTCTCTCTCTTCCTCTCTTTCTCCACGGCACCATTCAATTCCTTGATAATAAATACTTAGCTCGTCCAACTACCTCTGAAACTGTGTATCTTTCAGTATCTATCCCACCGCCACTCTTTCTCAGTGTGTGTGTGTGTGTTCACCGTCGTCCAAAGAAGAAAAAAAACTGCCTGAAAAACTTACTACTCAAGATGACGAACCATGCACCAAGTTTGACTACTTTTCTTATTTCCTAGATAAATAAGCAAATTCGCGAGAGTACCTACTTTGGTAACGTATCTGCCACAGTAGTTTGGTGGTGGTGGCACTCCAGTATCTTCAGGAGAATGTACCCTATTAAAGGGAATCTATCCCATTTTTTTCCAAATAGCGCGCTCTTAAGCCCCCGGCAAATGTAAGCAGTGTACAAATACTAGATATATACAGGGACGCTCATGTTCCTATATTACTATCGTACACAAAGGGAGTTCCCCTTCTGTACATCTTTTCTGCCTCCTGAGCTGCTTCTGTTTATCACTAACAAGGATGAATGGATAATATGAATAATAGGAACATGTCTATACTCCCTGTATTATTATTGTATAATATTTTGTGTAGTAAAAAAATCCTGAAAACGCAAAAGCAACACAACATCGTGCCAGTGTGCTTGGCCCTGTACCACATATCCTACGAATAGACGCGTATTATGCCACTTTTTTCGCTGCATGAAAATCAGATCCGTTTAAAAATGTCTAAATTTTGCTCTCTCTCCCATTCTTCCCCAGCTTCGGCTTCATCTTGCTGGGGACGCATTAAAAGGTTCACTAAACTCTGCTTTTCATTTCTTTTCGCTCGTCGATGTCCTTCCACTAAGATTATATTGTTAAACATTTTCTCTTCCTGTGAAAATGCAGCAACTTGGGTTGAAAAAAAATGAACAGCCGCAGTTCTGTCTCGCTGTATCAGCATATCAACATGTCAAGCATGTAATTTTACCGAGTTAGTCAAGGAAAGTGCGTAGAGCTA
Organism: Callyntrura sp. NNG-2020; assembly: GCA_027744055.1. Lineage (NCBI taxonomy): Eukaryota > Metazoa > Arthropoda > Collembola > Entomobryomorpha > Paronellidae > Callyntrura > Callyntrura sp. NNG-2020. The sequence continues at coordinate 5,195 of JAHZNE010001896.1, forward strand.
CATTTTATTATAATACATTATAAATAGTTAAGTACTCTACAGTGGCTGGTATTATCCAAGAACGGAAAAGCTTGTCTTTTTTCTTTGAGGAAAGTACTAGCCCAAGGCTGTTACTGCCGCCGCCGTCGAAACTATAAAAAAGTACTAGTTGTACTAATACTTGTCCTTTCCTGTTTTTCTTCCTTCTCTTCTCTGGTACTATGCCCCGTCTCCGTTTCCGTACATGCTTGTCTTGCTAACTAGCTGAAATTTTAGACGCCTTCTTAAAAATGTCTCTGTATAGAAATTCCCCTCCTATTCTCATACTCGAAGTCGTGAATATTTTTACAAATGTGGGAGCCTCTGTCAAAACTATACCAGAGACAGAAAAACAATATACCCGATAAAGCGTCTCGCCCCCGGTTTTTGTAGAAGAAAATGCGGTGTATGTACCCCGTCATAGTAAATCTGTACACATGTTCCTCTGTAGACGAATTCGTGTAGTCAAGGAAAAGATGTGGAGAAGCGCAGCACTGGCAAAAGATAACGGCACAAAGCATACATAAGTAGTTCTTACATTTTTTCATCTTGTTTGCTTCGGCAATTTTGTTGGATTTTCTGTTTATACGACTTGTTCAAACCAAGAGCAGTAGACAGCGAAGGAGAGAAAAAAAAGAAAGAGAAAGCAAGTGAAATGCTCTTGCACGCACCCAAAACATACTACTTGATCCTATCATTGTTACGCACAGAGAGACACTTGTCTTGATATTTTTAAGTAAAAAAGAGAACCGATTTTCTCTTCTACACTCTCCTCAAAGACTATGTTTTACCCGCGTACAGAGTAAATAGGGGTGTTGTAATAGCAGCTGTGTAGTAAAAGTTGTAGTGATAGCCGTCTTGGTCCTCATCGTCGTCGTCGTCGTAGTAGTAGTGGTAGTAAACGGGGATAAGTTATTGCAAAGTCTTTGCAGTTTTTCCTGTTTAGTGGCTGTCACTCAGTCCCTGTATATGGCTCAATAAAAAGGGGCTTTACCCTGGCTAAATGGAAATATTCAATAGGACGACAAAAACGACGACGACGACGATGACTGCAACTTGTCGACTCTTTTCTCTCCGTGCACATAGCTAACAACAACACACGCACTCACTCACGTCTTGTCTACTCAAGCCTGTTTAAATTGATGTAGGTTTTATTCCCGGGAACAGAAAAAATGTACATTTTTTTCTATCATCATCGTCATCACCGGAGATAGGAACTTTCCATGATTTACTATTATATTCTTTTCGTTTACGTATTCGAGAAAGGGAAAAAATGTCACCATTGTTCCACATAGTAGCCAGCGTAGAAAAAAATGTTGGCTCTATACCCGATATCATCTGATGCTTTACAGTGTTTATAGGTAGGGAACTATAAAAGACAGCGGAAGAGAAAAGGAAAGAGTTTGAGAATTACATCTCTCTTTTTCTGACACTCTTCCTCTTTGTATGATATTTTATAGAGATCCATAAATCAAAAAGATCTTTCAATCTTGAGCGATATCATGGTGATCAAAAAATTTGCTTCAGCTTTTCAAAGTATGACCTAAAAAGTAATCCACACATACACACAATATTGATCTATACAAGATAACGCAGACGTAAGAGATTCATGAAAAGTCGAGAGAGAGAAATGGATGTTTATATTGGAAAGAAATGATGAAATGGCTTGCAAAAGATATGTGAATTTAATGCTAAAATATAAATTAAATAGACTATCCCGTTTTGCAACAGTTCATATATCCTGTGAAGAATAGTGTTCGTGGAGCGTTTTCCCATGCAGCGTTTCTTGTTTCACGTTTCTGATGTTCGACTATATATTGGTTAGCCGTAGTAAGCTGAGTTTAGATAGAGTGCCGAATATTCATTTTTACATGCTGCTCGAAATATACTCGACCGGTTGTGCACTTTTTAAATTTTTGTAGGCTTGACATCAGTTTCAGTACTTTAGATATTATCGTTAAGGTGCCGGAGTAAAAATAAGAAAAGGAAAAAATGCAAGAATCATTATATGCATTCGAAACTTCCAAAAACTTTTTCTTTGTCGTATCTCTGATCTTAAATTATGCTAAATGTCTCCCTATATTTCACGAATCTCTTACATGTTATAACTTTGAGCGCCTTTCAGTTACGTAGATGGGTTCGTCTTCCCACATATTTTTTTCCTTGTGGGATTCCCCATATCTGTATGTGCAAAAGAGACAGAAAGTGAGTGTATGTAATAGATTTTTTAGGCGATGATAACACTCAAAAATAAAATTTCTCCGTTATGCTTCAAGCACGTCTCTTGTCCTCGTTGTCGTGCTACTCAAACTCATCCCAGTCATCGTTCCTTGTCCCATACCCTCTTGTGTGCTTTTCCCCACGTCTCTGCATTTTACAACGCACCCCCGGCTCCCCAATATATTTTTCTGGGTAAGTGGTAAATATTCATAAAGAGATGTTACATACCACATATCTCCTACACATGCACATACACCCACTATTCCTCTTCGATCACATAATCTTGTATGTTTCTCAGAAAGCGGGCCTTTGTGTTCCTGCGTCTGTTTAAGTGTAACAATGGTTGTCTAAGGAAGAAAGGGCGGTAGTACCGGGTGGCGGGTTCAAAGAAAACAAAAATTAATAATAATATTGTGGATATACCGTTGGAGGTGGAGGGCGGAAGGGTGAAAGCATTCTCCAACAGTTTACAATGCGTGTTACCTTCTAGTAGTACACGTTCGTAAATAATACGCAGGTAAGACCTTATTACTACTATCACTACCACTAACACTACTTTCGTCATCAGACCCTGCCGGTGTTTCTGCTATTGCTACTATTACTAATGCGAATACGAACACTATTGATGATGATGATGAGTAAGATCACTATGGTGCATGCATACATATGCGGGTCTCTTGCGAGTATTTGTGTGTGTCTACGTAAACATTATTTTTTTGATCGGATACATTTTGGTTTTCGGGACACGATGTCCTGTTTTCGAGGTTTTCTCTCTCCTCTCTTTCTCTCTCTCTCTCTCTGCTTACTACTTTTACGGTAGGACGTAAGTACGAACGTTTGTTAAAACTTCCTTTTTTCCTACAGAAAACGTGAGGTGAATATTTGTGAGCAAAAGTTGATTTTCTCCCTCCGTTCAGTGCTTTATCTATGACTGCATTATATACACATATTTCTCACGTTGACGGAGTAAGTGCTGTTGCCGCTCTTGTTCATGCTTCTATTCCACTACTAGTGGCCATGTTGATGCTATTGATGATGGGGGAACGTTAAAAGGAGTGAGAGAAAGAAAGGAAGGGAAGAAGAAAAGGGAAAACGGTACCATCAGCATCGTCGTCTCTAGATTGGAGAACAAGAAGAAAATGTAAAAAGAGTGGTAGACGAAAAATAGGGAAAATGAATTCTGGTTTTGCCACTATGCCTACTTATAGTTGATTTCTATTTCTCTTTCTCGTCTTTTACTCTGCTTCACTATGGATCCTGGCTCTCTTTCCTCCGCCATCTCTCAAGTCAGTATCACAAACTGAGCGTAAAGTGATGTGGAACGTCGCGGCTTGAAGTTTATGCACATCCATTTGAAATAAGAAGGCATGTATCCTGTGTAAAATGATGAAGTGCTTTGTCATTGAGACTCTACTCTCTGCTGGTATAGTTTACCAAGTAGAATAATTCATCTTGATCATCATCATCATCCGTCCTCCAAGTTCAAGTGGTCCCTTTATGATTGTTCCAAAATGTCCTCCAATAATGAATCTTCCTCCTTATCCAAGGACTGATCTCCCGTCTATTTTTGGGGTACTACCAACGGCAGATGGTACTATAATAGGCCATGCTGATGTCGGTTTTACCGGACATGGAAAATTTAAGTGGATGATGCTTTCTTAGTCCGTAGAATAGGAATAATCCCCTTTTAATTTTTCAATTTTGCAAGTTGTGCATGCATTGCAGAACAAAGGTGGGAAAATCATAAAGTTGAATGCTCGAAAGGGAAAAGTTGTTAAAAATGGAGGAACGGAGACCAGCATACAATGAGCAGAAGAAGATCTTCAACTCTCTATCTAGTTGTGATGTACGTTTGTACGTTTAAATTTCTGGATGCGTGTCTAGCTATTGTATTTTTGAAAAAGAGGCCTTGACGAGCACGAGTAAGCGGAGAAGAGAAAACGGGCTGTACAAATTAGGATAGGAGAAGACCTAGTTTTTCTCGTCGAAAAGGAGATGAACAAAAAGCAAAAAGGAAAGAAGCGGCAGAGAGAATACAGAAATAGAGAGTGAAAGACGTAAGATACAACAGGGACACTTGCATGCACCTAAATATACGACTTTCTTCGTACACCTCGTTTATTTAGGCTTGCCTCCCCCATATTAGGTTCATTGATATTGCAAGAGATGAGAGTAGAAATGATAAATATAAATATGTAGACAGCTAAGTATCTAGAGTGCACGTAGTGGTACTACTATTGTGCCTGTTTGGGTGAGTGCACACACACCACACTAGTCATACCAAAAGAAGTATGTACCTACCTATGTGTGTGTGTGTGTGTAGGTTTGAAGTGAGTGAAAAAGCAATTTATCCCAGGGCCTAAGGACATTAGGAAAATTTTCTAGAGTAAACTTGACAAATCCTTGATATCTGTGGCGTCTCCCTTTCTCTTCTGTACGTTTTACTCTTATCACGCCTTTGTGAACTCCAAAGTACATGTCGCCTCCATTTAGAGTTTTAACGGGAGCTACACCAAAAGTAGTGGTGGCAAAATAGAAGAAAAAAATCTAGCGCAAGCACACCCCACACACACGCACACATACAGACATAACGCAAACACTTTTGTACTCCTTGTACTCTCAAACATCATAAACACCAACACTTTCACTGCCACTACTACTAATACTATACCACCATTACCTTCTTTCTCTACTTTTCTCTCACACTTTCTATCTTTCTCTTTGTTCGGACACCCTTAGAACTTTCAGAGCTCTATTTTAGACTAGAAAATTTCGATCCTTTGATTCATTTTCCGGTGACTGTCGGAATATCAAAATGTTCACGTGAGAACAAGTTAAAGGGGAAAAGAGAGCGTGAAAAAGAGAAAATTCAGGAAGAAAAGTAAAAGGTTTCGGGGTTAGAATGCATAAAAATATGTAGCGCGAAAAACATTACGTATAGTATTTCCAGCGGCAGAGATATAGGGAACATTTTGTTTTTTGCACCGTGTTACAAAAAGATGAAACACACGGAGTACTTACAATAGTAATCGTCATTGTAGGTGCAGCCGTGTTTATTACCAAAGTATATAATAGGAGGCTTTCTCCCCTTCTCTCTTCTTTCTTTTCAAAAATGAAAGGAAAAAGAGCAAGAACGAGAAACAATTGGGAGTATTTTGCCAACCAATACAAAAACCAACGTGTGTAGTATGTGAAGCCACGCAAGAGAGAAAAGTGGAGAGAAGATGGAGAAAGAAAGGAATGTGTACAAGTGTTCCCTCTTGATAAAAAAATCCGAAAATAAATAGGCAGCCTGATAAATTTTTCCTCGTAGCTATTCCGATTTCTTCTCGCGAAAAACAAGCGCAATGGCAGTTCTGTGTGATTGCGTGTAATGGTAGCAGTACATAAAACTCGACAAAAAACGAGCTAACAAGGAAAACGCACTTTGCATTATTAAGTAAGTAATGAATTGGAAAAAGAGAGATGATAATAACGACGAAGAGAAAGAGCGCACAAAACAACACACCAGAAGCAGCAGATTCATGAGTACCGCGTCAGGGGAATCATTGTCCAATAAAATATATGGCAACCTATATATTTTACCGGCTATACTCAAACATGTCCAGAGAATGCCTATTTGCTGGCTACGACCTATTACAAATACCAACACGACACGACAGGAAAACTAGACGTACACCCGGCGTGGGCATTTTAGTATGGAGGAAATACTATAGTAATATATTATTCGCTCGGTAAACAGAGGCCACGACTAGTGGTGCCTTGGTCGCCGCCACCAAGCAATTTATTTACTCCTTGTCTTTTCCTGCCAATAATAATAGTTTAGAGAAGTAATGGCTAGAAAAGGAGAAAGTGAGAGAGAAAGAGAAAGGAGAAAGCTGCAAAATAAACCAGATCTGTGCTGATACTACTTTGTGCAATCAGAAAAAAGCCTCAAAATATCATCATGGATCAAACCACAGAGTTTTTGTGCAAAGTGTGTGGTCTGTGGTGCCGCAACGCAGTGGTATCGAGAACAGATAAACAGGGATATTTTCCCCTTGTTTTCCGTTTCCTTTTTAGCATGCTGAGATCATCAGGAGAATAAGAAAGTGTAACAAAATATCTATTTTCTGCTGGACCTAGACACCCGGTTGGAGGAGAGAAGTATCCACCTCTCCAACAATAAAGTGGGTGACTGGAACAACCCAGTAAAGCAACAACTTTGGGAAGAACGTAGCAGTTAGTAGTGGTGGCATTAATGGTCCTGTGAATATGTGGAACTGACCTGGAAAAAAATCTGTTTATTTTCTTATGTATTATTTAGAAAAAAACTTGCACGGTAGTAGCAAATGGTTAAGTAAGAGACTTGCGTTGGGGAAGCGTGTCTGTGTTTACGTGTGAATGCCTCGTCTGATTTTCCCCTTCACATCCTTTTGTTATTCTTCACTGACCACATGCATATTATGGATGGGAGAACTCCAGTATTTTTAAACCAACCCACACACACACACACGCTATCATCCTGTCTGTATCTACTCTCCACGCAACCACTGCTACTACCAGCCATCACTCAGACATTCCTTTCCGACTTGACGGCATACGCTTATATATGACCAAGTAACACTATGAATGGCGGTAGTAACAAAAACCAAAGAATTGCACTTGCGAAGCTCTGCGAAGAATTGTTCCAGACAAAAGTCAACATGTCTCTGGAATGCGTAAATACTATGCGGCGGTAGGAGACGGTGTAGTAGTGTGGCTTCTTGCATCCAGAAAAACTAGTTACGGCTAAGGTACTCTAAATGGTGATAATGATTGCATACCTTCATTTTACACCAGTGGCACCAAAATACAGTAATCCGGTCGTGCTTGATACTACCAATTTGTTCCACCCACTTATTGTCCTTGTCAGAGTGAAAGAAAGAAAGAGAGGAGTAAACGGGAACGGTGTAAAAAACATGCAACGACGGAAATTCCAACAATGGTTGTGCCGCTACACTGACAATGTGAAACTGTGATGCGGCAACCATAAAAATACATAATAGATAGGATTGCCTACGTACATGTATATTTTATACCTGCTTCTTATTTTGCCCTGTCAGCAACTTTCACATATCTAGGTCTTTGGTAACGGGAGGTAGGAGAGCTCACAGATCAGGACGTACATACGCGTGTCTTTCACTTTTAGACAGGCTATAAATGTCATTTGTCGGAGATTTATTACGTGCAACCCCTAATGCAATCTCGGCAGCTGCTCTGCACTCAAGACTTGTTGTTATACAACGAATACCACAAAATTATGATGCGCCCAATAAAAGCCGCTTTTTGTCTCGGAACTGCATACAACATTACTTAAGTTATCTGTAGCAGCAGCAAAGAATATACATTTTTGGGGTATTAAGTGGAAAATTATGGCACTTATTGATTCTCCCGCTAAGTGCCAAAGTCGCAGACCCATCCTGATGTAAGCAGAACGTTCCGTTTATAGTCAACACCAAACACAAGCTGCTTAGAACCAGATATGCCCACGTATATTTTGAACTATTTATCCATATTTCCACTTTGTTCGGAACAGTCTCTAAAAAATCAGAATCGGCACACTCTTTGCGCGCAAGGGGATTTTGAGAGAGTATTGGCACAGCAGAGAGTAGCTGGAAATTCACTTGTCAAAAATAGCAACGGCATACATCACTAGAAGGTGGATTAAGGGTGAGTAAGGTTTAGATGCACTGCCTACATTAATCTGTGGTTTCCTGCTGCTGCTCATGGTGAAAGTTGAGATGGTATGTTTATTGTAAGCCATTTAATTTGTGTCTTGTCCGTGGTTCCTGTTTAACAGTGTAGCAATAAAACAAACAGAACCTTTCTATCGACACAAAAAATCATCATCAACAGCAGCCGTAGAGCCAACAATGGTGGCAGAGCTAGTTCAGCGTAGTTGATGGTAGTGTGTGTGTGTGTGTGCTAGCTGTAGAGTAGTAAGAGAATGAAAAGGAAATGGTTAGCCATAAAATTCGTGTAAAATAACAACAAATTCCAAGCCACTAGTGCATGTATACCACTTACCAAGATGAACATAACCTACCTTGTTGTCCCTGGATTAAGAGAGGTATAGGAAAAGGGGATAACCAAAATCGAGTAGAACGTTGTGCAGTGGTAGATTTTATAAGGCCATAATAGATTGTAGTAGTGGTGGTAGTAGTAGTATTAGTAGTAGCAAGGAGTGCATTTCACGGCCTTGTTCTTTTGTCTGCTTTTCTGCCTTTCTCCCTCTCTCGTGTGTGTGTTTTGGTGAGTTGGCTAGTGTTTCTGTTTTAATTCATGGATGTTTAAGGTGTATTTGGAAGAAAAGATGAAAGCACACACCGAAACACACACACACACACATACGCTTATATAAGCATCAGCACACAGCTAACTTTTTTGTACAAGAAGAAGCCAGTAATACCGTAGGTATCGTTGGTGTTACTGTATTGTTGTTGTTGGATCAGCAAAACATCAACTCTCAAAACATTCCCATAAAATCAGAATTGAATTTCCATCATTTTGGCGACTACCTTACCACTAAAACGCCGCCGCCGACGACGACGACGACTACTCTACTGAAACCGTCTTTAAAACCCTGCATTTCTGCTTGCATGCTTTACAAAACACGCTCTTTCAGCTTTGTTGGCTAAATAGCACAACAACGGGGGAAATGAGAAGAAAGCAAGCATGTGAAAACGTAAGTAACGGAGTAGGGCGCATTCGAATGGGAAATGAAATTTTTTTGATTTTACGCTCCCCTTTTTTCGCAGTTCTTTCCACTTGGTAGTTTCCACAAAAAAATACTTTTTCTTACTTGGAGAAGTGAAAGGTGATCCTTTTTGCGCTTTCACGAAGAATCTCTGTATTTTGCATGAGAAATAAATTGAAACCCGGATTTTTTCCTAAACACACAATACATACACATGTATACACATAATGTGTCTGCAATGGAGGAAATCTCATAATTATAACTATTACCATCGATAGTTATTCTTGCAGAAGGAAGAGTAAAGAAAAAAATCGTCATGCTATAGTGTGTCTGGTATCTGGATTACATTAGATGCCCAAGTATATCATTTTCTTGGCGCTTAAGTGGAATGTAAGTATGTAGGTACCTTGTGCGTCAGCATATTGATGTGTTCCTGAGTGTTACAAAAGAAAATCCTACGCGGATATTGAGTGGGATTTCTCCTCTTTCTCCCATGAATGTTCTCGCTGTTTCTAGGTTTTGTAATTTCTCCATTTCCACTGCCGCCGATTTTCATGGTAAAATCGGAGAAATCTACAAGTGTCTGTTAGGTTGAGAGAGAGAGAGAGAGGGTGAAAGAATGACTGCCTCGATAGTTTGCTTCCTCGTTGTCATAGTTGTTGAACAGTAGTCAAGAGGAAAGGGAATTATTCTTAAGTTCGGCTTTTTTTCTCGTTACATCTCATCCGATGAGAAGATAAATTTCTTTGCATACGGGAATTTAGATTTACAAACTAAAGCCTGTGCTCTGAAGTGGCCATTTCAAGTGCACATTAAGAAATCATGAGTTTTACATAGAAAACTGGGTCTGTAACTCAATTCTGCCTAGAAAATGGGGAAGATTTGCGATGGGAAACTCTGTTTTAGAATCTTGTCCATTGTTCCACGAGCCAATACATTATGACGTCAATGAGCGTCAATAGTCAAGTTTACATGTGATTGGACGATTGATTCTTAATGTGAAAACCCCGTGTTTATCTGCTGTTAGCTATTACTGTATATATAATAATTACGTATAAACCATATTCCCCGTGGCAAAATTGTACCACGAATGAGAGCGCTACCCTTTGTTCCTCGCGAACGCTTTGGATTTCTTACGACGACCAACAACCAAGTCAGAAAGACATTTAACAATGTGACTAGGTAGACCCCTGTGCACAGCGGCAGAGGAAACGAGAAAATCGACTACATGAAAAAAGGATGTACAAGTAGTGCGATGATCGGATGGAAGTCGTCATCCTCAGGTTCCACCAGATGAAAACTAGAATATTTCTGAATGATATTTACATAATATTAAAGACAGCCACCAGAGAGAATCAAAAGATGAGCAAACGAGAAGAAGAGCCAGCCACCGTCATCATCATCATCATCATCATCCTGAACGTCGTCATCGTGATGATAATGTTGATAATGTCGTGAAATAAAAAGACGGGTAGCAAGCGGCAGTAGTAAAATCCTTTTTTATTCTTCTCCTCCTCCTTTTCCTGTGACACTACTCTTGTTCTGTCTTCTTTTATCATCGTCATCATCATCAAAGCTACCCCCACCGATCGCGTCGGTAACAGTAGTAAAAGCGCTGATACCAGTACTAAAATGCAAGTAAGAGCGTGCGGAAATTGATTTTAAATTCCCATTCTTGTGTAAACCTACAATGACTAGCTTTTTGGCCGCGCAAAACTAAAAAGGGAGTTAAAGCGCTTTTTATCGCGTGGACATATACGTATATAGATATATATATACTAAAAATGCATATATGGTGTAAGTGTATGTATATAAAATAACAATTCAGAGTTGTAATGGAAATGTAAGGATAATTTTTTCATTGTTAATGTTATTCCCATTTTCTTTTATCCCAGTGTCCCACCATGTGTGCATACAATAACGGCGTTTTAATACAGCGAGAAATGTATAAAAATGAATGCAAACAAGAAATCTTTTTTTCATAGCAAAATTCGAAAGGATGATAGCTCTCTCTCAGAGAGTGGATGCGATATGCGATGCTTTGTTTAACACAAAATCTCGAAAAGGGCACAGCAGTGGTGGTAAATGTTTGGAATCAAATTGTGTTAGTACTAACTACGCAGTAAAGTAACGCCGCTGCTTCGAGTACAACTGTACGTCGTTCCCCGATGTAGCTTACATGCTGTTCTTAAAATTAAAGGAGGAAAAGGGAAGATAGTGAAATTGTAGGAAAAGTAAACTGCAGTAAAAATAATGTAAAACGAAAATCAAGAGCACTTGCCATAAAATACAATCCTATCATTTTCTTTCCGGCGACATTATCCCTTTGTTTGATATCTACTGGGAGTTAATTGTGGGTTGGTTCGTTGTAATAATACCATGAGGGGACAAGTTTGTAAGGAATCAGGCAAGTTGTACAGTGGTACAATTACTGTTAATGTCTACAAGACAACGTACCACGACGACTACCATCCCTTTCCTAAAAATGTACAACTGCACTGCATTTTCCTGTTGTGTAGTACCATAGTAGTGGGGTGACAAGAAATACTAATGCATTTGTGACAAAAACAAAGAAAATGCACTCTTTGAAACGGTTATTGTCTGCAAAGAAGGGAAAACGAGTCAAGTGGAAAAATAAAACAAAAGGAAAATGTTGAATGATGGGGCTTATTCCCCGTTTATGCTTTCTTATTTTCCATTTTCTTCGTATTGAGAAATATTTTTATCCTGAATAAAAGAGCAGGGGAAAATCGATAACCGTAATGAAGAGAGGGGTAATATTGAACGTGTACTACTGTAACTGCCACATCTGAACACTGTTACTACCATCTTTGATTATTAGGAAGGACTTTTCAGAGGGTTGACTCTGTACACACCTACCACTGTACAGCTATCATTCTGTGGGAAGTTGTTCCATTATGGGGGAGTGCAACGGGTACTACCAAGTAATCGAAATAATGGATCAAGTCTCAACTCCCTGACTGTGTGATTAGATGGAATAGAAGACGACGGGAGTGAAAAGTAATGCTCACATCACAGTGTGTTGCCTTTTCATTGCTTGTGTGCCCGTGTATATAAAAGTATGTTTAATAGTGTAATATTATTTAATATTTCAGTCGTCTCTCTACAAAAATTGTGATAGGGCAACTTGGGAACCGGAGAGTGAGTAAAGGAGCCCCAGCACCGCCAGTAGAGCCAGGGCCTTGGCGAGGAAAAATGTATAAGCCCACATCAACACGGCTCATTTCGATGTCATGACTATTTATGTCAAATCCAGGCAAAGTGCATCGCTACACCATGAAAACATCATTTCCCCTGACCCCAATAATGCGAGTAATCGTGGTTGTTGTGTAACATTTTTCTATTTTATTTTATTAGCAGCAGTGTGCAAATGTGGAGAGAGTATTCTGCTGTTTACAAAAATACCAAGGTCGTTCTTTACACGAGTCTGACAAGATACTACATAGTAACTTTTGAAAATATACAAGTCGAGAAAGCCTACCGTCGTTTGCATATATTTTACATTTCTGCATGCATAAAATGCAAGAAAGTAGATATGACTCCAGTAATAGAATATACTTTCCGCGCGCAGTTTAGCTTCAAACTACATATTTTGTTTAGCATTACTCATCCACAAAGTGCACTTACACTACCGATCTGAGGGAAAGTCGGGAAAATATTGACGTTTGCTTCTTCCATTACAACTTTTTATAATAAAATTTTTCTCGCGTGTATTTGGAGTATTAGATGAAATAAAAACAAATTCAAAAAGCTCAAAATACAAGTACATATTCGAAAAAAAATAACACCAACACAAAAACATGCTTTCTCTCATTCTTCTTTTTCCGCCAATGGTACCAGCTTTATGCAACGCTCTCAAGTTTCGCCGTTTTACAGCATTTATTTCCCAGATTTTCCAAGATGAAGAAGCTTCTTTTTACTGTAAACACGCTTGTAATCAGATCAATAAACAGCTCATGACGTTGTTGATAAAGATGACAAGGACGGCTATACTGCTGGGATATGATCAAAGAGACCATATAACAACATAGAAAAAAGTTAACTCATTGACGTACTACCATATCTCTGCTAAATAATGCATCCGCACAGCTATTCCCATTACCCCTGTCATGTACCATTTTCTCTTTTGTCGTTTTGTTCTCCTGATTACTCGGGTACAAGGGAAAATACAGCTTACTCAGTAGTCCACTCAGTCTACTGTCGTAGCCACGAGTAGTCTCCGTTTTATTTTGCGATTTGTGTGTTCTCTCCAATTCGTAAATGCACCACGACAATGTGCGAACTCTACTATCTCTTGTTTCCAAGCTGTAGGGGATTGGGCTGATTGCCAGAACAGTGGAGAAGAGAGTGGCAATGGACAAAGCGAGAAGGAGAAGAACAAGGATCTCCAGTACTTATACGGGAAGGCAGAAAAAAAGAGAAAATCCAGTCGGGATTTTTTTATACAAAATATTCCTTTTTAACTTTCTCGTTTTTTGTGTCGATATGTATGATACTGTAATGTCGACAAGTGTGTGTAGTGCTGTGATGATGGGGAAGATTATGGGGGAGAGTGGGATCTAGTAAAAATGATATGATGGGTTATCATTAAATATTTCACTTTCACATTGTGTATGTGAATTTGATGTCCAAGAAAAGAGAAAAAAACCAGCAGCGAATTGTGGCAGCAGCAATAATAACGTATATGAGAGGCAAAGGCCACCGAAAAGAGAAAAAATCTTGTGAAGTTGGAGGATAACTCCTATTTGTCATACTCGATACGAACGCCGATTCATTTTCCCGTATTTATTACACTTTCATCTTTTCATCTTTCCAAACTGCCAACTTTACTCAATGGTATTACTGGTCATTGTAGTTTGTATCTATGTGAGAGGAAGCCAGAAAAAGAAAGTTTTGCGCTTTCATGGGATATGTTAATAATAGGAAGGAATGCGCTTTCCAAGGATCATAATAATTGAAGTATCTTAGCGATGCAACACCAAAAACCCATTTTTTGTTAAGTTTAACTCATCCATAACCGTTTTTTGCGACGATTCTGTTTCCTCGAAAAGCACCTTTTGTTTTAAACTTCCTCGAAAAGCAAATACCATTAGTAGCTATCCAATATACACTCTGTAAAAGTCATATAGATACACCCTTACCATTTTAGTGGTAGTGTTGCAGCAACTGTTCTTGTCGACTTTTGGTCAGGGTATCTTGC
>JAHZNE010001897.1:0-21814 GCA_027744055.1 Callyntrura sp. NNG-2020
CCATCCGTCAAAATTTTTATCTCATCAATCCTACCCTTTCCTAAAAGATTAAAACTGGTCGCTGTACTCCCAGGACTCTAAAAGCAACACAATCAAATTTTCCCCGGCGAAGAAAGGGTGAAAACATAAATGGAAACACCTATGGTCGCTGTATATGGATTGTTGTGCATAAACAGTTCTGAAACAGCTCTTATCCTGTTTCTTCCATTCGCACTTTCTTCACGTCAGCTTTCTTTTCATGTCCCATTCTCTGATAATATTCTGTCACTTTCAAGATTGTTTGCATTTGGAAAAGTGCAATTTTTTCTTTCTTCCATTTCTCTACCATTTATCTCTTATGGCACATTATGAACTCCGATGTTTCTACATATAACGTGACGTGATGATATACGTTTTTTATATAAATTCTCTTCCAATAATTTTTGTTTACCTTACACCTTTGGGTTGTGCTTTCACTTTTGTAGTTTCCTTCTTTGTCGTCTTTCAAAATCGAGGGAGTGCGTCTAAAAAGATGAACTAACGATAATACTGTTTTGGTTTATTGTAGAGACAAGACAAGTAGACAAAAGCATATGAGGTGTATGACACGGTGCGTGTGTGTATATATCCATAAATAAAACTGAGCGATTCACCCAGTGTAGCACATATACAAGACGGAAAGGATCTCTAGCTCTCTTTCTCTGAAAACAAGTTTCTTTCTTTTTTTTTGCCAAGTGAGACCATGAATCATCTTATACCACTACTACTACTGTTGTAAAAGGAGAGCCTCTTAGTCAGCATTGAAAAATATTGTGTTTTGTATGAAATTCAACTCACATTATGTAAGTGTACCAAATTCAATACTATTATACAACAACCGCATATATGGGTAGTGAATTGGAATAATATACTTCTTGTTGCGTGCAGCACTTTTTTCTCAGGTCATCATCTAGCCAACTTTAGACTTTTAAAGTAAAATATACTTCTTCGTGTGTTTCTTTCTTCCATTTTCTGTAGAATTAAAGCACATAAGCAACAGTAGAGAAGACCTTTTTTCTCTTTTGAGGATGGAGAAAGAAACGAGCGGGATAGATAGAAATATTACGTCTGTCTGCTTCTTCTTTCTACCTCTACATCGTTTCTCCCTAACGAACGTGTATGGACTTTACACGGATGGATTATTTCTCGTTTTGAGTTTCATTGGTATGCTATTTTTCAACATAAGTAACTTACTGTTAGATACAACGTTGCCCGGTGTGAACGTTGTATTATCTAGGTAAAATCAATAGTAATCTACGAAAGAGCACTTTCCCCATCTCCTCCTTTTCCGCCATTATATAAACTAGCAGCGCGCTACGACGACGACGTTTGTGAAATGGTAAAGAATGAAAGTAAAGATGGAGATACAGATACATATTTTACAAGAAATCGTTTCTTTCTTTAGTACGTCCAGCGTAGTGTGTGCAGGAACCACTACTTACAGCAAAGTTTTTCATGGACCACATTTACTTTTTTCCCCTTTTAAAGTTTTTCTTGTCTTTTTTTTTCAGATAAAAAAGAGAAACATACTGTGTGCGTGTAGGTAGTGTATATATACGTATTTATACAAGGCAGAATATGAAGCAAGTATGCGCTGCTGTGTGTAACCAAGTTGAGGTAACTAGAATTAAGAAACGGGAGCTCAAAAAACTAAACGCAAGGAGAGCGCCGCCGTTGCTCGCTGTTGTAAAATGATGAAGTAAAAAGTTACCCCAATTTTTGAGAGGTAGTATGAAGTGAAGTTCACCACGACTGAGTTTGTATATGTAAGACAATTAAAAGTTGAAGGAAGAAATAGTAGCTACATCTGGCTTTTAGCTGAAATTACATACTAACATTTTTTTCTCTCTCTTTCGCTTTTGCTTTTGCTGGAAAATAAAAAAGTAGTCTGCTTATATTATACACTACTACTAATTCTTTATCACATCGTCCACACCAACACACAAGGAGAAAGAGAGTTGTTTCTCAGCGAGTATGTTTTATTTCTTTACGCTATTGAAAACCACACATTATATTTCAATCTCGAGTCAATCGGGATCTCCGGAGTAATAAAAGATTGGCTGAGTGGGTATTATTAGCTGTGGCGCGTGTTGTTAGAACCAGAAGTCTAATATTTCTTATAAATCTAATCAAACGTCGGGAAAACTGCTGATGCTATTGCAGGTATGCTGTAGGAGTAGTATAACTGAATGAAACGAATAACTAAAAACTTTTGTAACATTCTGTTTTTCGTCTCCGTCGTTGTCGACGTCGCCAGTCAAGCAGAAGCGTTGGATATAGGTTGTGGATGAGGAAAAGTAGCAAGGAGAAAACACAAGTTTGCTCTCAAATACCGCGGTGTAGCCACTAACCAGTATCCTCAAATCTCAAAGATGCTTGCTGTTTTTACGGTATAGTGCTGATGTAGCCTCTCTCTCTCTCCCCTTTCCACCTCTTGTTTATCCAAGTTTGGTACAAAGTGTATTATATAGATTTTGTTTCATGTTGCTCATCTGGTTCTTTTGCTTATATAGGAACACACTACGTGATGTACAAGGTAATAGTGTTATCCCAATCCATGACGAAAAAACGTATCGCCTCGTCTTCCTGAAGCTTGGGCGAATCTCGATACATATTTACCGTTCGTATATATGATATGGTTTATTTCCTTGAAGGAAACTAACACAGAAACCACTTATTTACTCTGCTTCTCGCCTGGTTAGGCACACAAATGAAATGGTAAGCAAATCAAGCAAAAGCAGAACGAACGAAAGGAGATTTTAAGCACACCCATTAATTTATGTCGTTTAGCCCTCGTCGTATAAGTATTAGAACCGGAACTGGGTATGCGAAACTAAAGTCGTTTCTGTCATTTCTCTCCTCTCACATTCTCAGGATGGATTCAAACAGACACACACGTAAACTTCACTTTCTTCTCCTCCTTCTTTATTCACTTAAGTTTCTGACAATCACGCGAGTCATTCATCTTTAATTAAGAAATTTGTCATCAAAATCTGATCTTCATTAGGTATGTTATGGATGTTTGTCGGCGTATACGAAATTACTTATTATAATACGGGAAACGCTCACCCAAATACGCTACCTTGTCCGCCTTTCCTTCTTCCTTCCTTCTTCTGAGAATATGTGTCTAAAACGTAAAACAGCATTTTATAAAGGATGCTGCTACCTAAATACTTAAAGTTATGGATTATAAATTGATATTTTATGTAATCGAAATACAACAGCGGAAATATCGCTTCGTGCTAAGTGCGAAAATACGTACAACTCGGCCCATTACTGAAAACTTCGGCAGAGATGTTGGTTCCTTCCCCAAAAAAATGTGATAGCTTACACAACCTCAGTTTTTCGTGCATACTATTTTATCACAAGAAATTTAACAAACAAAAGCAAGCTGGATTTGGGGGGACAGGATCCGACTTAAAGCATATGTATTAAATGCGTAATATATACTTCATTTGTTTCAAAGAATCTGTAGCATCTGTGGTGAATAGTCACTGGTTGATGGCGACAAGTAGGGAAATGACGAAAACTGCCTACGTAACGGGTTTACGACAAGGTGGTTGCTGTACACGGGGTATGTGCCTTCTCGCAGCAGCGCTTACACTTTTTCAGGCACGAGTACATCATAGTAAGTTAAATTATTTGTAATAACTTGATGAAATGATTTGGGAAACAGGACTGAGGAAAGATGACGGGTTTGTATTTTAGTATTCCCCGTCCTTCCCGCACGCTATTCTCCCAAAAGAGCTCGAATGCCCACGTTCCGCCTACGAGATGTATAAACTCTCTACAATCTTTCAGGGGCATTTCTTTAGCCTGCAACACTCTGAAAGATATTACCCAGAATCTGGTTCTCCACTTTTTATTGACAGCATTTCTTCAAAGCACATTTTAGGATAAACAGGCACGTTTTTTGAAAGTATGATTGCAACTTTGATAATACACAGATTTTTATCAACGGTTCCATTAAAAGCGAGAAACCGCATGGTGGAGTGGGTTGGAGGATGGACCGACGGGAGTAAAGACCTCTAGATCGAGTTCCTCCGGTGAAGCCAGCGGCGACGGTGGAGTACTTCAGTCAAGCTTTGTATTCTTTCACATTGTGTGGCCATTATATTTTTTGTACCGTCGTAATAATGATAATTAGAAAAAATATGACATTGTTGGGGAATACAATTTTTACGTTTTACACGCCTAATCCTAGCGTAAACGCAAACAATAGGGAGGATTGTTATTTATACTTGCAACATTAGCCCACACAACCAAAAAATAATATAAACAGGTGCAAAGCAATACTGGCTACACTTTTGTATAAAATTTGCTCCACTTCTTTTTATTAACGAGGAAAACATGAAAGTGCGAGATTAAACGTTTAAAACAAGCCATAAAACCCTGAAGTTTAAGTTTAACATTTTGCAAACTAATCAAGAAAGTTTTCATTCTAATGTCTTTAACAGAACACTTACCTAACAGTAGGGGTAGGAAACCGCTTCCAACGCATTTATATATGCCGCAGGTACTCTGTTGGAATACCGCAAATTTTCAAGGAGAAGTCGTTATCAACTTGGTGGTACACAGGCGCAGCGATTCTCACTGCTGGAAAACGCGAATTTTAATAATGAAAATTTGATGTACATTTCAAATTGAAATTCTACAGAAGGGTTTCTACATTTTATATTAGAGTCTTGAGTCTACCAAGGTATAACATGGGGTAAGCAGAAATGAAACTGGGAAAGTCATTTATTTAGTACTCTGCAAAAAAACAGACACACAGTTCGTGGTCAATTGCTCTCACTCTGTAGACGTATAAATGTTGAAATGCTCAAAGTCATGCAAGTGTAGTTGAGAATACACACCCATATATGGATGAGATGGTAAACCTTAGAAATCATCATCGCTGGATGAATGTTTAGTGAACTCAGAATCAGAATACTTTTTATTTATAACCGTGCAAATGGCGAGCGCGAAGATGAATTCCGATTTTGGAGGTGATGTTGTTTATTTGTAGTTTGATCCTAATTTGGAGCACTAGAAATTCAAAAGAAAATTCTTCGAAATTTTGATGATTCTATGCCTTTTAGGTGTATGCAGCTAGAGCAAAAACGTTTAAGAGAGTAAATACAATGCCTGTATTGGTGATAATATTTATTTGATTTATTTCGTCAGCGTTAGCCTTTTCTTTGACAAAATAGTCTCCAAAATACCACAGAAGGGCGGTTTCCTCTCAAGAAAAATGTGCCGTATCGTCTATTCCAATCATCATGTATCATCGGGTCTTTTCATGAAAAGACAAAATTATATGTACAGTCATAGGCACTGCAATAAAACATTGTAATATTTCAAATGAGTAGTTCTGTCGCACAATATTTCTCTCTTTCTCTCTAATAACAACATCTTTATATATAAGTATTTCCACAACCGCAGCCGCTTCCGTTAATAATAATGTTAGGACAGCTGAGAGAGAGTGCAGTGGTAAGTTGTTGAAATATATTGTACGGTCTTTTAAACACAGTCAACCTCTTAGCACATTAGTTCATTTTAAGGAAACACGTCAATTGCAGAGAAACTGTTAAAGAAATAGAGAGATAAGCACACACACACACACACACACATACACATAGGCATGAAGGGCTTGGCTCTAGCCTGGCCTAAGAATTCAGTCCTTACACTGAAGTCAAAGGCAACCCAGGAAAAAGCAAAGGAGTAGGAGAAAGCTGCGAAGGAAAGCGCAAGCATGAGTGTGTATATATATACATATACACATTTAGAACATGGAATAAAAGCAAACATGAAACATGCAGTTATTGTATGACTGAAAGAGAAAGAAAGAGCGACTAGTTTTCTCTTTCTCCCACTTGCTATTACTCTATCCCTCCCTCTCTAACTGTTCTTAAAGATGCATGCAACTTAGGTAGCTGCAATATAACAATAATATCACACAGGATATACGGAACGCAAGAGGGAAAGCAGAGAAATAAGAAAAGAGGAAAATAAGAAGCTGCTGAAGCAAAAGCAACGTTGTCTTGAACAGAAAACGAAAATTTTTCTCGCTTCAATTCTCTCTGTCCTTTTCTCTTGATTCTTTTTTTTTCTCCTCCACCATCACCACCAACAGCCATCTCCTCAACAATGGCGTATTATATGGCGTGTGTATATAGAAGCGGCAGCGGCATACCCACGCGTCTATTTGATACATACCTTATAGAAGACAACACGCGCGGACTTGTTCATTTTTATACTATAGCCTCCTGTTTATTCGCGTAGTTATGCTTCACTATTAAATACTTTGCCTTTGCCATCATCATCATGATCATCATCCTCTTGTTTTTCCCCATTACCCCGAAGACTATCATTATCATCATCTCCCTGTGTATAGCGTAGTATATGTCGGTACTACTCACCCTCGTTTTTTGTCTTTTCTCCTGTCGTTCTCTTCTTTACGTTGTCTGTTGTCATGTTGTGTGCTTTACTACCTCATGTTCTGTTTCATCATTTTCATCATAGTCGTCATCATTGTTTTTCTTTCTTCTTACCCATCATCATTCCCTTTTCGAGCTCCGACGACAAGTCTGATGACAATAGAGACTTATAATACATACCGAAAACACCAGTGCCAGCAAAATCTTTTTTGCCAGGGACTATCTACACACATACATCACATCTCTGAAACTATAGCTGACGAGAGGGTATATATAAAGTTTAGTGACGATGACATTTTTCTTTTTTTTATCATTTCTTTGTACAAACAAGAAAGGACGTGGTGCACAATTTAAAACGAGAAGTACGAAACGTTCAACGTGCTCCCTCACAAAATGTACCCGTTTTTAACATCATCCGATTTTGCTACTAAACATATTAGATGTAATGATATAAGCTCACCTTGCTCTCTTCCAGTAATGATAACCTAATCACTTTGTCGAGTTTTTTCTTTACCCAAACAAAAAAAAATGTGTAGTTGTACACTTCATACTGCAACATCACAATTTTCGCTTGTGTGCCACCGTAACGGGGAAAAGGCAAGCTATCCGATAAAAATATCACTCGTGAGTACACTATTACGAAAGAGCCTTGCCATGAGTTATCGCTATTTCCAATAATATTGTCATTATATTATTATTACTATTATTATTACCCTTTACCGATGTTACTGCCTTCCGTATAAGTGCCTATGTACACGAGTATAATGTGTACTACATGATTACATGATACATTTATTTACTTTTTACTTCTTCCATCCAACACTTTACAGAGTAGTTGTAGCAATATATTATTCTCTTCCAACATTTTCTCCTTCTTCCTTTGTTTCTCCCTGCACACTACATAGCTATATTAATGCCGCTTCTTGCACACCACGGCTGCTGCTCGTGTTATCGCTTCCACATAATGTTTCTTTTATTCCAAAGTAATGTACATTGATATCCCCATTCACACTTCCACTTACACATAATTTTGGGTGAGTATAAAAGCATTGCCTTGCCATTATGCTTCCATACCATCACAACAACATCAGCAACCATGTTCCCGAGTGTGTGTACACCACAAGCTCAAATTTCCCCCTTGTTGATCAAGTTGCAGAAACATAAACCGAGAGACAGCAAAAAAAGAGAGAGAGAGAAGGCGAAATAATAGTAATACATCTCTAGAAAGAGCGTATGGTTTGTAATAACAAAAAAGAAACTAGAAGCGCACTAGGTACCGGTTCTAATGTGACGATAACGATAACAGTAACTGGGTAGTCGGTAGTACAGGGGAAGTAGAAATGCTCACTAGATTATTTTATTTCAGAGGTTACAAAAACAAGCGTGAGTTTATTATTATTACTAATAGTAATAGTATAAAAAATAGATCGTGCTGCAAAGTTACACGGTGGAAAAGGTGTTGCTGCTATCGTAAGAATGTGCCGTTAGATAATATGTATTTTACACATACACACACACATACACCATGATAATAATAATACAGCCATGTAATAATACTACCTGACAGTTCTCTTCCTGTTGTGCCGTTTACCTTTCTTCAAGTTAAGAAACTACGTTCGTTTAAGCCAGAGAATAAAAAAACAATAAACCGTGCAGAGTCGAACAAGATGCGACGTAAATGGTCATGAGAATGTCTTGACTGGAAGAACATCTATTCCATCCGTCTATATGGGGGCTAACTACAGAGAGGCATAAACACAAGCATATGTGTACACTCTTGTCGAATCTTTGTACTTTTAAGCTTAATGGAAGTGCATTTATAACAGGAAAATTAGGTACGTGTACCGAAAAAGGTAACAGTACTTATGATGAGTTATTGATAGCGTGGCGTGGAGGGGTGTTCCAGTAGTTTTATCTGTTCATTTTGTAATATGCAGTATATAGTTCATCTCAAGCAAGCTAGATAAGCCTCACAATATTTTATGGAAACACATTTACAATATTTTAAGGAAAGTCGAAATCGAAGTGGAATATCTAATTAGCTTAGTAATGGAAATAAAAAATGGATGATTAGGTAAGTTTTTGAATAGGGAACGCACACATTCGTTTGTAAGTAAAAGTCTTATATTGTTTTGGGCTGATAAAAAAATCTTTATCCGGGCGCATTATGATATCATTTCGTACATAACAATGACAGCCATGAGAAAAAGTTTGATGCACCGACCGGATTTCACTTTTCGTGCTGTGAGATGTCATATTGACTGTAATTTTGGCGTGGCGTGTGGTGTGAGCACATATCATATTATACGTATAAGTTAGTTCGACATGTTTTTTCTTCCTCTTTTAAAGCTTAACATTTTTATTATTATTCCTACTGATGACTTTCTATCAAATCAGGCATTTTTCCCGTAAGCTTATACTAGAACAATGTGAAAGACAGGTATACTGTGATTTACTGCTTTTGCGGGTACATTTCTCAATTGTTTTCTTGGAACTGTGACAGAGAATGGGTCTCTCAGGACCCCTTCCCAAAGATTATGATTGCACGTATATATACGGAATAATACTCGCACTTTGTCTATATCTGTTTCTGCTTACTACTCTCGCTCTGTCGCTTTTTTCTCTCTCGCGTTCGCTTTTTTCTCTCAGTGTAAATACGTGTATGGAACAAAGTAATATGAAAGGTTTGGAAATAAAAAAAAGAAAGAAAGAGGCATAAGTGAAAGGGAATCGAGAAAGGGGAGAAAAGAATTTCAATAGACGAAAGCAATTGCCCCCATTTTCCCTTAGCTCGACAATGTTTCTTTTTTCCCATCCTCAATCTATCCAGCCACATTTTCGCCTTCACCAGGGTGAGTAGTCAGAATAAAAACTGAAGAAAGCTGAAATAGAGCTTTCGAAATGTACACAATGTAAGCTCTAACTTCTGTGTAGGTTCCTCAGACACAGGCATACACACACATTCAGACACATTCATTCAAAACCAGAAGAATATATGGAATAGGAAACTGTAGAGTGAAGATTGTGATGAAAAAGGCCGTGACGGTTACGTTACGCATGCTAATCTCTCAATTTTTAACAAGAAAAAGCAAGTGGAAAAAGCTGCTCAAGGGGGACTAAAGGTATAGCCGTGTTCCCTCACAATCTTATTATCAGCATGTTACGCAATATATTTAGCTGGTGATGTTCATTATCATTTTTTTCACAGCCAAGCATATACATACTTTGTCACGCCAGCTTTCAGGAAATTTTTCTCCAATACATGAATAAACAATTAAAAGCCAAAGTTATAATGAGAGTTTTTCTTAGGTAAACGCTTGTCTAAAAATATATTTGAAAATATCGTCGAGTTCTCTCTTTCTTTCTGTGCACTTCTCAAAATCCTTTGTGAAGAAAGAAGAACGTACACCTCGAACTAAGACAACTGTATTGAAAAACTTTGCCCAAAAAGTTGTACATATACATTTTTTCAAGTTGACCCGAAGAGAACTTTCTTGGCGCAAAAGTCAACCGGTATCAAATTTCAACTTGTTCTTTTCCTTGACTGTTCTGCTGACGAGCCCATTATTTACGTAAGTATACTGTCCAACACCTCCCTGATGTATATTAAACTCCACAAAATGAAAGGGGAAAAGCCAAAACCATTATCTGGAGACAAACTTGCCTCCCAGTCGCATCAATTGTCACATCCCTTAAAAAGCCATTCCCGAATGATGAGTTTCCAGCGAAGGAAAAAACACAAACAAATTGTAGTTTAGGCGTTTTTTCTTCTTTCCTGTATTGTATTTACCACCACAACAACAACTGCCTTTGGCCCAGCCAACCCCTGTCTATTTACTACTGTACTACTACTGCTACTACTACTACTGACATGAAAGTGCGATGATAGCAAATACACACAGCCGTTTTCAGTGTAGAAAAAAGCTATATAAAAGCACACAGAACCTCATTTTCAGTTTCTTGGTATTTTTCCGGTTTAACTTCTGCCACGAAACTCATCTCACTTACAAGAGACGGATATACGCTGGTAGTGGGCTGTGTGTGTATGTATATATTATATTTTCATATACACAGAGCACACTCTATTTACTGATAATTTTTTTTCCTCCATGATACCCAGAAAGATCAACAAAAGTACCTACGTATTTGTTTGTGCTCACACAACCAATACAAATTTAAACGTGTGATATATTTATAGGCATGTACGTTTTTTGTACACATCGTTTTTTCTCGGAGGTGGCGGCTTTAGCGGTGTTTGTGGTGGTGGTACGATGGTGCAAACAAAATTGTGTAAAAGATGTACAAGTCAAGTCTTGGCAAGGCAATATTTGTAACAAGATTGTGAACATAGAAAAACGCCATTTTCTCAATATACACCAACACTAAACATATATCCCATGAGTAGAAACCAACGGGAGAAAAAAAAGTCCGTCGTACGTAGCAGTAGTAGTAGTAACAGTGATATTGCTCTATTACTAATAATATGTATGTGACCAAAGCTGGTAGGTCGTGAATTTAAATATACGATACGACAGGAATATTTGTACAGCCATTTCATCTGCCATCCAACAAGCATTTACGGCTGGTTTCCTTGAGTAAAATTCCACATTTGTGTAGCCCATCAGAGCATTTTGGACTTAGATTTAAGAGTTTTTCGTCTTCTTTTTTTGTGAATTTCTATTAGTTCCTACTAGAAAACTGGATAGCTTTTGCCTTCTTTATTTTCTCTTCATTCCTTATTCTTATCGTTCTTCTTCTATCCGTCTATAGATGCTACTTTCTTATTGCTCCACAGCTTATGTCAAGACTAGCGCGGAGAGTGAGTGAGAGACATGTAAAAATCTACGTATTGCACGCGTACTCTTTTCCCTAAAGTATGTATTTATGTACGTACTCACATACTTAAGTATGTATGCATCAAATTCCATAATACCTCTTTTCCACAATGTGCATGTATACAGCAGATACCAAAATAAGGTAGGAAAAATGTACGTATAGACGCGTACTTCTTTTTGGATCTTCACTTTTCAGCGTTTTGTTCCTTGCCTGCTTTCTCTACCGTTATACTTCTGGTTTGTGGCACTTCACTCTTCACTCACAGCAAAGCTAACTGACTTTTCCCTGAAGTCATGCATGCATGCATGCACGGTTCAAGATCAGGAACAAGAGGAATAAGAGCCATATAATTTAGAAAAAAGAAACTAAAAACATAAAACAACTACCACTCCACAGAAAAAACGAAGCTCAACTGCTACTGCTGCTGCTGCTTTTTTACAACATCGTTTACATCCATCCTTCCAAAAATCTAGTCCTTGCGGGAACATCTATTTTCCGTAACACTGTAAGGGAGTCTACACGCCGACAAAAAGATGGTACCCTTATACACATCTCGTAATGGTACTGTAAACCAACCTTCTGTTAATATTGTAAACACAATAAACATATAAAGATGTAGCTGAAAATGGTGTGGAATAATGACGATACTAATTAGAAAATGCACAAAGAACATTTAATGACGCGACGCGAATACCTATTTCTTTCTGCTTTTGTACCAACGTGGTGGGTTTGTCAAGAAGGATTGTGGGTTGATGATGCGGGCTTACTTTTTACAAAACAGGATCATTTTTCTGAAGTCGGTAATGTTGACAGACGGACGGACAAACCACCAGAGAGGGAAAATGTTTTCGGCTGCCTCAATCCACATACAAACAGGGCAGTGTTTCAAAAGCGCGTAACATACACACAATTTACTGAATGTGCTACTCAGCAGCCAACTTTTTGAAATCCAGCAGACATGAGAAAGGATCCTACATTCAGTGTTCATCTATTATGCACTCACTGTGGAGAGAAAGGAGATATAAAAAGGGAAGACAACAAACATTTCAGAGTCCCTGTCCCTACGCTTTTTTAAAAAACGCAACGTAATATCTACTGCTTTATTACACGGGATATTTTTTAGACATCGAAATACAAACAATTTTAAATCTGAAAAGGACAAAAGAGTGCCAGCCAGGGTGGGGAATTTCAACGGGGAAATGAGGGAGAGAAAGAGATGCAAAACCAATCTGTTGATCAAATTAAATCAAAATTTTACTCTCATGTACTAATGATAAGAAGTACCTTCGGACAACAACGTGTAATGCATTTATGCCCTAACAATGAATGGGATAGGATTTGTATTTGTGTAAACTCATGAGAGGCACCAAAATTAATTGAGGAATGTAAACAGATCAGTCAACTAATTATATAGGTTACATATAGTGGTTAGCCAGTTAATACTATTTTAATAGTTATACTTTATGAGCGAAAATTTAATACCACATGATGGCTGTCTACCGAACTTGGGGCAACATAAAACCCATAAATTGAAATGTTTGGAGTTCACAGGTAAAGCAATTTCTTTCCAGTCTGGATAAATTGACACGGTCCAACAAGGTACATAAGCTTTATAAAGCTAATAACGAAACAGCTTTTACCCCAATAGTTGTTAACTTTCGTCAAACTTTATCAACTATACTTATTTGGGTTTCAATATTTCGGTATCTAGAACTTAGCCGTCCAGAAACCTGTCAGACAAAATTACAAACATAACAAAAGAGATGTTTTATTTTCAGATCTGCAAGGCTGCCACCTAAAAGTAATTATTTAAATGAAATTATTTGAATTGTTTCCCCCCATTTAAGCTAGGATTTATATGGATAGACTAGACATTATTTAGAATCTCTACCACGTACTTCTTTATGAGCTGAATATTATACATCAAACGAAAATTTTTATTCAATAAAATTTTGTAACAAGTAGATGGAAAATAGCCGAACAGCAACAATGTTTGTTTTAATCTATAATGCTAAAATTGCTAATTTTGTTTCCTGAAAGGTAAAACTATTTAAAATGTGTCTAGAAAATAATGCTAAAACATTAGGATGTTGTATGAGCTAGCCGAGTTGTCTACAACCTACAACTTGGTTTTCCCTAATTTTTTAAGATTATTGTTAAAAGAAAAATGGTTTATAGGTTTTATAAACAGTCGGAAAGTATGTAAACATATTGTGAAGCGAGATGTTTAGTTTACGAAATTTTTGAATGTGAATAAGAGCGCACGGATTGTTTTTGGAAAAGGTAAGTACTAACAAAACATTTCAGCAAAAGTACGGACCAAGTAAACTTTAAAAATAGAAAACCGCATTTTGTTAGTTACTTAAGATAAAAGTTAAAGTGCACATTTCATCAAACATCAAATTTTTTAATGTTGTAGCTCCAAACCCCTCCAAACTGAAAAATCTTCACCGTTGTCACAAATTTTGATTCGACGATCAAATATCATTATATTCCTAATCAACATACAAAACCGCACTTTTCAATTTGAAAACTACACCTCGAAAGTATCCAAAAGAAGTGTGAATAAGAAGGAAACATCGTTTTCAGGAGACTAGTTTTGTTGCAAATGAATTTACGAATTGCAATTACATGCAATAAGCTGTTCTAGCATATAAAATGAATTTAAATGACGTTGAATTAAGTTGAAGGAGTTAATTTCGTTAATTTGATCACTAGTTTTCTAGCTTTCTATGAATCGAAACCCCCCATTTCCATTTAGTGCACAAATTGATTTGATGGAAACCAAGAAATGCCATAATGGTTGGGACTGGCATACTCCGGTATCTATATTGGTTTCCCTTCCTCTCTTTATGTTATAAATGCATTTTAGAATCATAAACACAAATGCGAACAAAGTAGCCGAAAGGAAGTTGCTAGTGCCATCACGATAACCATCAAATTAAATTCTCACCAACGAATACTTAAAAATTTCTAGCAGCATTCCCCATTTTACGGTGGCGAAAGTGTACCAACACCACCATCACCGCTACTATGCACTTTTTCTTCATTGAAAAACCAAAGAAAATATCAAATTACTCGGCTGGGCACACACTGTCATTGTATTATTGGATGAGTTGTTTAGTTAACGTGACGTGTTGTCCATAAACTGAAGGTAGAATATTTTCTCGCATAAAAGTCACGATTATGTGATGTTTGTAAGTATAAAGGCAGAAAGTAGTGGTTACGCTGTATCGGTCTGCTCTGTATCAACAACGCCATTATCATAAAAGTAATCAGCAATATCTCCTCCTCACATTTAACCACTACTTACAGCACCACATAATATTCAATTTTCGATCCAAAACAACACAAAACTTGTCGGGTTTACCATTATTATCATTACTACCCCAACATATACTTCTACCCTCTCCCTCGCTACCCACCACCTCATCATTGCATATATGAGCCAAGTACATAATAATAATAATAATAATAATAATAATACCATACCCTGTTCATTCTCATCCTGGTCTGATGCTTCCTAGAGGAAAACCATCAACGACATCATAATCAGGAAGAGTAAGTACCACATTGTAGATACATACAACAGAGAGTACACACATACACAAGTGCATTTCAAGGCACACGGTTAATAAAAAAGAGAGCAAATTGCATTACGACGATACCATCTTCTATATCCTGAATTTCATGGTATGGGCAGATGTTAGCTTTTTTACCTTGTGATATAGGCTCGTCGTCACCACCATCAAATTATATATGTCTACGTACTCCATATACATTCCTATCTATTTGTATCATCTTTTTTGAGTTCACGCTTCTTCATCCTCATCATACGACATGCCAGTTCCAATGTTGATAGCTACTGAAATGAAGACGAAGTGGAAAAGGGAGAAGAAAGGAAAGGAGAAAGTTGAAGGAACCACATCAACATCATCTTCTTCGTCTTCATCTCATGGCATTATAATATTATTACATTAAGACCATCTATAATGTAACCTTCCTTATTGATATTGCTTTGGTTGTGCCTTGTGCCACACACAACAATACAGATACCTCCTCTTTGCAACGTACATGTAAGTGAGAGTCAAGTACGATGGCAATGTTCCTGAAGAAGAGGATGGTCTTTGCTTTCCTCTGTTGTATGTGTTGTTACCGCCTGAGCATATTATAACTTCACATTTGTTTAGCGAGACACTGTAAACGATACTTTGTGCAGTTTTATGATTGTATACTACCGGTATTACGAAGAAGTTTTATGTCTCTGCTGGCAAACTTGCTTTTACTACTGCCATTATTATACTATAGTACGGGGTTTTCTGGAGTGCGTGAATATCTGAGACGATAGGGTATAGACACAGATACATGCTTTATTCAAATAATAAAATATACAAGAATGCTGGAGCAGCAGCAACAGCAGTATGCTCAACGTATTCAAATAATAATAGTAATAGCAACCTAACGAATGAGCTTAAATCCACTAGAGGCCATATTATCGACAGTTACTGACTGAATGATTGAATTACATATCAGCCAAAGCTTAATATTCTTCTTATACCTTACTTATCCTGTAATAGAAATCATCCGATACTACACCATAATACCAAAAAAGAAAGCAAGGTGAATCTTTTCGGGAAAGTTATATTGAAATTGTGGGAACGAAATCATGAGGTACAATGTTATTATTTGCATATTTACATCTAAGTTACTGTGAGTCATTTAGCAAAGTTATTAGATTGTAGAGAAAGCGTTCGTAAAATTGGGGTTCACTTACCCGAACTTTATAAGAAGCCAAGAAAGGATGAAACATTAAAGGTAAAAAAAGTAAAAATTGTGGATGGCCCTTGTATTGTAGAAGCTTGCGCACTTGTAACTAGACTGTATGAACCTGCTTGGTTGTAGAATACAGCATGAAGGTTACGGACAACAAGGCTAGGTTAATAGCTCAAATCAAAATTTACTTGTCTGGAAGCAGCCTTTGCAAGTATATAGATGTTATTATTACACACATAGGAAGAATTTTTATCCCATATATAAAATTGGATAACACGCATCGCATTTTGTGAGTGCCGTACCATGAAAGAGATGTCCTCTCGTGAAGCACGCAAAATAAAGAAAAGTGTTCGCAGTAGTCATCGCAGACGCTAATTCTAGCTCCCTTGATATTAATACATTAATTTAGTTATCAAATATTTATGTTTATAATGTCTATTTACACAATTTTCAGAAAGAAACCAAGTAGTTTATTTATGCGCATAAGTTATGCAAGTAAAGTAGTTATGCAAGTTGTGCTGTACCGTACGCGTATGTGTGTATGTGTGTGTGTGTGGGCTTACGTTTTCATACTTTATAGTTATGCGAACGCTGCTGTGGGAGCATATGTGACCCGTCCATATTACGAAACTAGATACATTCTACTTATATTTACACATTTTACTACTTGTGGCATAAAACATCATCTTCTTCTAACTAACCGCAGAAATAACTCATATTTTTCGTTTTTTTTCTTACTATTACATAATATAAGAAGCTACATTTATCCTTGACGTACATGTATGCTCAAAAGCAAGCAAGCGTACTTGGATTCACGTGTATATCTCTTCAGCTTTCACTTTGATCTTTGCAAATTCTCAGTGGATTTGACAAAAAAGCTCGACTCTGCATCATACGGCTCGATTCACGTAAAAATACTGCTACACTATGTGATGTACTATGAAGCGAACAAGCACCAGAAATAACCAAACTTTTTATAGACATGAAAGATTTCCAGACATCCAGAGAACACGCATGTGCCTATATAAAATGTAATTTCACCGGGATCTCCTTCAACTCTGCTTTATTTCCTCTTTTCTCCACCTGAATTAACAAATATACATACATAGCAAGAAGCAACTTTCTGCTTTTATGAAAGTCTTCCTCTTTCACGCACAATCACTTGACTAGAGAACTTTCACAAAGGAATATATACATGTACATGTACATATAGAGACAACCTCTATGATGATAGCTTACAAAGCGTTCCCTTAAAATGCCACTGTTTTACTTTGCAAAATTCCTCTCCAATACCGTATAATGTATGCAGTAAATGATGAAACGACAGAAAAAAATACATCACGGGGTACGTTCATGAATACTATAATCAAGGTATCCTATCATTCCTATACTTACTTTTCTAGATATATTATATCTTCTCTGTCTCTGTCTCTCTCTCACCCTATCTGCTAAGTACATATTTCATGTTCAATCATTTTTGAAGTGAGGAATAAGACAAGTTAAGGGGGATTATTACGTTCACAGTTCATAAAATGCACAACCTACTGTATAGCTTATAACGATGAACAAACGCCGTGAACATGCTTAAACGCTTACTTTACGTATAATGTAGTTGCATATAGACTTTCCAGCACTCCAACGCTGCTACCTAGGTTCATCATCATTGTTAGTATGAGTGCCATAAAGGATGCCTCTACTACTACACGTATATTCCCACCGTATACACACACACACACACACACACACACACACACACACACACACTAATAGCAGAATTGTACAAGCGAAAACGTTGATTTTTGAAAAATGGCATGTGTGTACACGCAAAGCCTCACAATTTGTTTTGAAGAGAAAGAAGAGTCTAGTGTAGTGATTTTATTCTCTTCCATTTCATATCTTTCCCCTTTCTCGCACACACTCTTTCTCTCCTTTTCTTTGTGCGCACTCAACCGTGAGCAAGAATTTGCGTAAAAGTGCATGTATTGCGAAGGGAGAGAGAAAGAACGCTTTCTGGATATTCACGCTCTCCCGTCGACGGTTTAAAAAAGGAGAGATGTTTACGTTGCTTTAGAGAAGAGAAAGAGGGAGAATATACAAGTTCGTACGTAAGTAACAAATGAGTTTGTGTGTGAGCAGTAAAGCAAAGTACGACAAACAAATCAGCAGCTAAACTGTGAAAAAAGTCTATACGGGAAGAGGGAAAGAGTGGAAAATGTGTTGCAGAGGAAAACGCGTGTCTCTACTGTTTTAGAGAAAAATTTATTTTCTCGTTGGAACTTCTGCAAAACAGCTCACACAATCAATGATAAAAGAGCAGCTTTTAAACAAAAGAAGGAAGAGGGTTTTTTTTAGTTGAGGTAGAAAAATCGCATTAGAAAACTGAATCATTCCGAGACGATAACTAAAAATGTAAGTGGGTATAAAAATGTATAAAAAAAACGGGCACACAAGGGAGAAAACTACGGGATGATGGAAAGATATATAATTCTTGTATTGTGTCCATAAAATTTCTTGAATCCATCCCCATGTTCACTTAGCAGGATCACTTTTTCTTCATGACGGCTTTTTGGGCCACTGCTGTGCCCAAATGTTGTGAAATATTTTACTAGTGTCTTTTTTTCTGTCTTCTGGAATCTGTGTGTGTACAGGGTCCAATGTCCAGAAGAGGTGTCGATTGGAAAAATGAGAGGGACTAGAAGCTCATCCCGGACATTACTCAATGTGACCCATACGGCTTCCATCCGAGATGCTCACCACCGCCAGCAACACCATTACCACAATTTCCTTTCGTGGCGACTAGATTGTACTTTGAAGTACAGACCTATTCCTCTCTGGTGCCAATTCTTGCTACTGTTGCTCCTTTCCTCCTCCGGATTCTGTAGTGCGAGACAATTTTCCCATAAGTCGGCCCCTGGTGGAGATTCAGCAAGCAGGACGAACGTCTACGTCTCTAATTCGAAAAATGTTGAAAATGATAATAATAAGGATATTTTAAATCAGGGAGATTTATCTGAATTTTACATAGACGAGATAAATACTGACGTAAAAACTGTAAAGTTTGGCGATCCACGCGAAAACTTCTTTGGGCGAGATAATAAGAAGAAGCATCATAAAAATGCTCCTCAAAAGAAGCCTATTTCATACCCTTCACCCGATTCAAATGATGATGTGTTGAAGTTGAATCTAAATGAGAACTTCGTGAAGCGCAATAATGACGACGAACTTCAAAATAATGATGTACAAAAAATTGGATTCAATCCTCTAGCAGTAAAGAGTCTCGTTGAAAAAGTTGCTGAATCGATTCTGGAGGAAGCTGATAAGTTGTACCAGTCAATAGGTAAAGGATCATCCGTAGAGTCGGTTGCAGCAGTCCTACAGACCATGGAAAGCTCAAACTTGGGGAATTACGTTTTATGCGATCCTATTTTGAAAAATTGAAAACGATAATTAGCTGTCACTTCTGCTCTCCGTAAACAAATATGCCGTATCAATATTGTTATATCGTTAATATTATATATGATCGTAACAACATCGCTCTTTTTCAACACATGATTAATAAGCCGAAATATAGTTGTACTTTACATTTACGAAATCAGCTTCTGCATGTACGTGCTTACAACTTTTTTCTCGAGTATCATGCCCTGTCCTGGTATATCTGTGAACTGCTACCTTCAACACGTTCGAGTTCCCTGCAGCAATACACTGCATGCATTATGTAACGCGTACAAAAACTTTGGCAGGAAGGCGGGTCATTGAATTACAATACGGTGGAGCATCACTACAAACAGGTTAAATTACCCCAAAAGTTAGAAAGTGCGACACGGTGGGAGGGTGGTCTGAAAAAACTGATCTTTCTGTGTGACGTTGTGTATGGTATGACCCCATATAAGCAACGGAGACTTTTGTCGCGCAGATTTTAGTTTGTTGTTGAATTGGGGAAAAGCAAACAAATTCTTGCTCGTATAAGAACTCTGTACATTTATTTTCCGCGTTAAATACTGCTTGTTAACTTTTAGTCACCCAAAAGAGTTCCGCTTTAGTTGGTTGGTACACTTTTACTGGCGATTCGTAGGATATGAAAGTTTTAACTCTTGCTTGAGCCTCATTAATGATTAAAGCAGTAACCAATGAAGGAAAACTATTATCATGATATTCATTTTCACTTGTCTCCATAAACCGTAAATCAAAAAAGTATTTCTGTAATAGAAGCAAATATCCGCATTAATATCAGGATGGAATTGGGTCCTTATACATTAAGACGGAGTCATTGTGAGAAAACTTTTGCAATAAAGTTTATACATACTTACATTATGCTTACGTGATTGCGTAGTATGGACCATATATATATATATATATATATATAAGTAGATAGTGCATACCTTGTTAATAGCTACTGCTATTAAAAAGAGCTTGACTTTGTAAGATTCCCTGTCATTGCATTGTATGGAGTAGGTTCGCATATATTAGTACGCACACATTCGACATCCACACAAATAGACTATCACATGTATCTGTACTTAACTGCTAAAATTGTGCGCATTATCTTATATTTTTATAATGTAAATTTATATATGCGGAAAAACTCAAGTAAATATGCAACTATTTATGCAATCTTAAACTTGCTGAAATATACTAGAAAATTTTCCGATTATAGAAACGAGAATATGTGAACAGAAGACTTACATTTCCATCTTTTATATCAACCACTGGAAAGTAAAAAGTTCAACTGTTAATCTCTTCATGGGGAACTCTAGCCCTACACTGTTACGCAAGTAGCGTTTTTTCACTAGCAACTACTTCATCCTTTAACGTACACTGTAGTTGAAGTGCATATTATGACGTCTAAATTTTAGGACTTTGACTGAATACAATGTTAAAACAATTATTTTTAGTATATACATTCCCTGTAATTTGAGCCACATTAACTGTTTAGATCTTGACGGAAGTTTTTCCGTAATAGTTTGTTTTTACCCATTTACTAAAATAAAATATATAAATTTTAGTAAAAAGCTTTAATCATTTTGTTGACCCCATGTCGAATATTATTATAGTGTCGTTTTAAATATTACTGAATGAAGGAGACAGCACAAATAAATATTGGATGCTAGCAAGCCTGCTAGAAGAGGTGAAATTGTATGCATTTAAAATGCTTATTTAATTCTCTAAAGCTTCCCTATTTCTTGTAAAAATTCTAAACGATGTCTCGTGGTACAATGTACTATTAAAAGTCTTGTACCGATAAAACATTTTCATTCGAATATTCAAATTCATTCAGTTCCAGGATATTTTGTAGTACGGATTTATGTATTCATGCATGATGCATGCATAAATCTTTTTTTCTTGCTTGGCTGGCACTTGATGCACTTACAAAAACAAAAGTGATATTTTTTAAATGGTGATTGTCACACATCACTTGTAATTTATTAATAAAAGAGGTGTTACAGAAATCGGACGTGTAGTTGCTTCCAAATTCTTTCTTCACCTTCATATTTTCGTATTTCTTTCATTTCTCTCACACGGAAAATGGCCGCGAAAAGGATCTTTCCAAATTGTGTTTATCCCAACCAAGAAGCTTTAAACATAAGCAATGTTTAATGAAAAAGCGAATTTCAAAATTCTTTTTTGCAGGTAGATAGGTTGGGTCAATAGCACGACTAAGTTCGTAGATGTGATTTGGAGGTCATCCCCAGGGGGTAACGGGAGGGGTAAAAATTAAAAGTTGGCCAAATTAGCTCAAATTCAGAATGTAGGTAGGTACGTAGTAGATA
>JAHZNE010001898.1:0-11042 GCA_027744055.1 Callyntrura sp. NNG-2020
AACAGCAGCAGCGGCGTCATAATCATAATCGTATTTCCGTGCTGCAAAAAAGGGAAAAAATGTTGGTAGGCATCTTCCACCCTACCTATTAAATAGCGGCAGCGTCTTTATACAAATGTCCGGCTTGCTTTTTTGTGTCTCTAGTCCCCCGGGAGATTTTGGAAGGATAGGGAGGCCCTCTTGGGAAAAACGATAAAAAAAGTACCCCTCCCCCTGATAAGTGCGGTTTTATCCCCGTTCCCCAGTTTGTTTTAACGGGACACCTCCACCATGCTGAAAACTGGTTGATTCCATAAATCCGTGCCATGATCAAGACCATCAATAATATAGTTTGTTTTTTACTTCGGCTACTTTCTAATATTACGACAGTTTATCTTTTTGTTGGTAGTTGACGACAGTGTCACTTAGGCAGTGTACAAACTTATTATTTTTTCCAGGGAAGACACACCAAAGAAAAAAGCGAAAAATGGAGGAAAAGGCTACAAAAGAATAAATACTGGTTCATCCTGTGTACTCTCTTACTTTGTTAATTCCCGTTCTTTCTTTAGCAGATGAGTATATAATATATAGTCAGGATGTAGTGTGTGTAGCACATATGGAGGGGAAGGATATAAAAAAAAGTAAAATTATATGCTGTAATGTATACACACTCCCTGTGTTCTTTTGCACGAGGACTGCAATATTTGGGTTCTACTTTCTCTTATTATTATCATAATATTAGTGCTCACCATAGCGTGAACGTTTGGCGCTGCTGTCTCCATACTCTTTTTTTTATCGTTTTTATTCTATTTCCTTTCCTTGTGCTTCTTTTTGGCTGGTTTTTTTTATCGAAAAAACTCATTAATCATTTCGCGTCAAAATTTCTTTGAATAGTGGAGCAGAGCATTATTATTAGATCACATAGAGTGGCTGTTATCAACGAAGTGTTGGACTTGCCTGCAACAGAGCAGAGGATAGGTTGTTGGTTGGCACGATATGAAATATATGATGATTACAGTTTAAGCTTACTCCGCTCGCTGTAAATTATATAATGAAACATTTTTTTAAACAAAATGAAAGTTATGCATGAATGCTCCTGCACAGCAAGGTTCATGGTAGCTAGTTCCACTGCACTTGATTTTCCGTTTAGTTCCATTTCAGTTTTCTTTTCAAAGTGGGTCTAGCTAAATGAGGTTTCAGAGGGTTCTTCTTGGTGCAGTAGATATGCGGGAACGTAAATGGAATTTTAGGGGGAATTATCAAGGAGGGTTGTGTACACGTTGTAAGGGCTCGTCTGGAATGCCAAAGGAAGAGAGGGGGAAACGTGGAAAATTTAATGAATCTTGACATATTATCAGAGGAACATTATTGCAGGAATTGAGATCATAATTGGAAATTCTTGACAAAGTACAATTAATGACAAGCGTAAACTGTTATACGTAATCTGGATTCATTAAAAAACTCGTTCATTTTGTAAACTAATTGATGATGTTGTCATTAATTACTACGTCTTTGAATTGAAGGACACAAATGATGAGAGGGAGAGAGCACTTGCCTTTTACGGTGGTATTTAGATTAAAGGCGTTTTTAAATAAATTGGTAAGGGGCGTCATGCTATAAACGGCTTTCGGGAAGTGTACTTGAGCATGCCACGTTAGCAGGGACGTATACCTATAATAAAAACTGCAAATTGCGAGACGTTTCGTGCAGACAGGTCGTAAACCGGTTAAAAGAAAAATCTCATATTTCATTACTCAAAATGACAGTCACTAAAATTATTCATAACGTTATGGTAATAAAATAGGTTTGAATATGCATTTCAGCTATAGACTCATTTTATTTTGTCAATAAAATTTACATAAATTAAAAGAGTGAAACCCACGTAAGCATAAGCAATAGATGCAACCAGGGATGTCGGAACAGGGGGATAAGGGTCGGGGGATAAAACCTATTCTGTAAATCATTTAGGTCCCTCACCCTTCATATTCTTCTAATGTAAAATGACCCAAACTTGGGGGTTTGACCCCCTCGCCCCCCCCCGTTCCGGTAACTATGACCCAAACTTGGGGGTTTGACCCCCTCGCCCCCCCCCCGTTCCGGTAACTATGTATGTGACCTAACTGTGCAAGATGGTTGTTTTCTTTTTTTGTCTTTAAGAATAAATAAATAAAATAAAATATGTAGTTCTACGAAAGTATTTAGTTGTCGTTTGCATTGCGTGCCTCAATAAAACCTGATTTTCCATAATTTGATATACCATTCCATTTTTAATTGGAAAAAGGGAATAAATATATATGAAAATATAATAATTTGTTTGGCTGGTCCACTTTCAGTAAAAAAAATGTACGATGAGAAGCGGGAAAAATTTAATGGCACTCCTGTTAATTATAACTGGGTGTATGCCTTTCCTATGGGTTCCCTTGATTAGATTACACAAAATATATGTTACCTAAAACCTAAGTTAAGTGTGAATGCTTAGACACACTATCAACACACTTGTTTTGAATATATTTTCATATAATTAAAAAAGAGCAAAAAACTGCGTTCTCCTTTCTTTCTTTCTTCCCGTGTAAATGGCTATCATATGTTGTGATTATGAAGTGCACTAGACATTTTTGCGAAGATATTTTCTTTCTTGCGCAGCTCATTAGAGAGTTCCTAGTTATTTAGAGGTGCTGGTGCACATCATAACACAATGTTGTAGGCAGAGAAAAGGTCTAGCCGTGATTTGAGTACAGCAGAGTTGTTGCTCTCTTCTTTTATTTTGAGCACCCGCTATTTATGGTCATGAAAAACTATGTGCTAGCAGGCTATAATTATGAAAAAACTGTATTCCAGCCCGGGAAGCTTTCATCGTTGAAAAATTGACGCTATATTATAGTAGCAACCTCTATTATAGTTAAATTTCCCCAAAAAGGTATTACTGCTGTAGTAAAGAAGTGTGCATTTTTAGAGCACCAATTCTGAACGTTAGTATTGGTACTTTGTTACCTCATCAGATTTTGAGTTATCCTGACTTCGGACAGGTAACTCTATAAGATGACCAGATGAGATGTATGGCCCTGTAGCAATATTTACCCTGCTAATCGTCAGATATATCGGGATGAACTACTCGAACCTCCTTGCAACTGTAACCTAGGTCGACCCTCTGCGCGTCTTAGGATTCACAATTCTCGTAGTATACACATATTGTTTGATAGTCGCAACTCTCTTCAAAAGTGAAACTATTTCCTGACTTAATGTTAGTCTTTCCCGAGGAAGGGAATAGTTTCGTTTTACGTTGCTGCCTGCCTGTCAATGAAGTTGCTCCTTGTAAATGATTAATGCTATGATAATGCTTAATTGTAGTTATAAATTAATTTTTTTTATCTATTCTCCCATTCATTTAACTCGAGTATGCAGTTTT
Organism: Callyntrura sp. NNG-2020; assembly: GCA_027744055.1. NCBI lineage: Eukaryota > Metazoa > Arthropoda > Collembola > Entomobryomorpha > Paronellidae > Callyntrura > Callyntrura sp. NNG-2020. The sequence goes on from JAHZNE010001898.1 coordinate 3,386, forward strand.
TTCTGGGCTCCTGACATTTAGCGAGGGATTATAACAACCCGGTGTATCCCAGCGTCCATGAACAATCTTGGACAAAATTTGATGTACAGTCTCCAACACAGACAGGGAGAAGCGATACTGCTGCACGATACGAACCCCAGTATAAAAACACTCGCAAAAGTATATAATTTACCTAGTGATGCATGACTTCCCACTCTTGTTAAAATAGACACGACGACACACACACACACACACACCAATCTCGCCATTGTTATAACGATGCCCCGCTCTGAATTGCTTACTCAATCACGCCCTGTATAAAAGTGAAGATTTTCCTCCTTGTGCACAATTTTTTTCTGGAAGTTGCGTCCTACTTTCATTTCTTTTCTAGTGTGAAAATTTTATCCGTGTTTTTCCTGACTTGTTCCACTTTCACCAGAGAGAGAGAGAGAGGGGGGGAGAGTGGGAGTAAAGGAAGACGTTACTAATGGAATGGGATAGAGCGATCCTAATGATAAAAATATTGCTGTATAGGCAGTAAAATGGGCAAGGACTAAAAAGTGCATGTTGTAAGTAAGTTGCAGACAGGTCTGCATGCAGTAAAAAAAGCTTTTGGCTTTTCTTTAATGCTTCATCATCATACTCCCTCCTTACTAATCTTTCACCGTGTATACTAACTTGCTTCATTACCTAGTCGTTGCCTGCTTCCTGATGGTATTTCTCCAGTCACCGGTGCAATTAAGAGGGAGACCAAGTTTTTCCCTAAAAAAATTGTATAGCCTGTATGCATGCATGCATGCACGCTTATAGGGACTTCACGTGTAAAGAAAAGTGGCTATCAGCAAATAATTTACTTTTGGATAGTCATAAAATTTTGGGGCTATGGGCGATAAAAAAAAATTTCTCTAGAACAGTTCCCTGCTACACGTTCTGGGGACAGGGAAAACCTTTTCCAAGGAAACATATAGAGACAATCGTTACACCACTTGTACGTACACATAAAACTTGTCAAGTTTAAATTACATAGATTTAATATTATTGCATTTTCGAACGGGTCGTAGATTGTACGAGAGAGAGAGAGAAAAAAAAATTAAGATTCAAGGCCAGCACGTATTTTCCTGGAAGACCGCCCTTTCTAGTAGTATTATTACTGTTACTTCCTGCTGGAACGTTGCTGTCTTGATCTGACAGGCACGGACGTGCATATGTATATCAGGACAACAAGGTAGTTTTTGATTTACTACAAAATAATTGAAGGAGTTACATCAGCCACCGGGCCATATATCAGAGAGGAGCGAGATGGTTCATTCCAGTGTGTTGATGTGGCGACTTCCACTCAGGCTTTATTTTCAAGACGTTGAAGAGAGAAAAGAATTAAGAGGGAAAGAATGGCGGAGAAATGCTGGAGGGTGACTCTCCGTTGGTGCCCAATTCTCTGACAAGGTAACGAGTAGCAGCGCAAAAACTTTGGGGAGTTTGTGTGTTTAGTGGTGATAATAAAACAGTTCTTCTGTAGAGCCTCTGATAAAAAAGGAACAACCGAGAGAGAGAGAGTGAAAGGAGAAAGCAAGCGGGAGGAAGTAGTAAAGGGGTTCTTTGCCTTGTCTTGTTACAGTTTTTCCACTCCGCAAAGTCATTATATTTCACACGATTTGCTTCCGAAACTTTCTTCTACTGCGGCCGTTCGTTCACAGAAGCAGGCACTTACAAAGAGCCCACGTATAGATAGAGGTGCATACATTCCCGTGGTTCTCGTAAGTACTCAAGTGCGTACACTAATTGTAAGCTGAGAGTGCATTCTCGTCATTACCGTCATTTCCACGAGTACCATGGTAGTTGTACAAGTAGGCCTGGACAACAAAAGAGTTTTGGGGAAAAGCCAAGGAAATAAGTAGTAAGGAAACTATACGCGCACTATATATAGAGCATACAATACGCAGGGCATACTGGCTTCTACGAAACCCACTTCAAACTATTACACCATCTTTCAGGGGGATACTGGTGAAAAGTGTGGCTACCATGAATAAAAATAACCCGCGAGAAACGAGCCACTTTTATTCGCCAGAATAACAAAGATATATGTACAATGACTCAATACGAAACGTGTATACGAATCAGTTCTTCTAATATGTTGTTCTTAATGTGTTGGTTCAGAAACATGGGTGTACAGCCGACACACACACACACGTACGTTGATCATTAGTTGTCGGCTCAAACAAGGAACAATTCTTGAACGAATCGCTGAATCGTTTTGAAGGCTGCTGGGGTGTTGTTGGGTGTCTGGATATTTCACAAAGTGTACACAAGCTGTAAAGTGAAAGCTTTTTTAAAGATGAAAGTGACCTCCTACAAAAGTGTAACAGGAGGAAGTACGTGCATGTGCTTGGTAGGAATTTGGGAGTCCAGTTGGTTAGGAGATCATTATTCATGGAGAGAGGTACTAATTTTGCTTAAGGGATAAACCGGCACCTCAGTTACGTGAAGATCGAAAGAAACACTGATTACAGGGCGCCTTGTTTGTTTTGAAAATTTTGAAGTTGTTTTCAATGAAGGCTAACATTGGAGCCAGCGGGAAAACACCAATTTAAAGTAAAGTTTCCGTAGGTAAAGGTCGAAAGGTCAATTAATCTTGAACCAAAGACATTACGAAATTTCAGCATTTAACTGTACAGCTTACGATTAAAAGTGACACGTTCACTCGTTTAAGTGAGGTTATGCGTTTGACTTCGCGGAAAGCAAACCGCCATGTTTCCAAAGAGCAAGTTGAATGGAAAATTTGTGTTGTTGTTCTGTTCTCTGACTCCCGACCATGCACCTCCCTCTTCCCCGAATACTCCCGCCAGGGTCATCTTTTATTCCCGCACACCCTGTATTACCACCGCTCTGCCACCGTGTTTTTCCCGACACTATAAAATAAAACCTAATTAGCGACGATGGTCATAATTTTTCCAATTCACATTTATACCCGTACCTCGTAGTTGTTCTTTTCCTTCCCACAACTATCATCTTCAGGGTCTTCCCTTGCCCGTGTTCATAAATAAAATGGTTTTTTGAATGCGGCCAAGATGAAAGCTGGGGTGGAACGAATGCGTGGTGTGGTGTGCAGGTACTCTAGTATGTGTGCTCTCTCATCTCTCCACATCGTTCCTATCTGGTCGACACGATCATTAATTTACGTAGTTATGAAATACACACATTCCCCCACACACGGCGTTATGCCCCACAATGTGATTCCCTTCTCCTCCGCTGTTGTTGGCTCCATAAACGGGTAGTAATCTACCTCCTCTTCCAAACTCGCATGTGGTTCTTCATTTGCCAGGTGATTGTGCGTTTATGACCAAACCGGGGTTCGCGACTTGGTTTCGCCTCCTGTGTGCAAGTGTGCATGCATGTGTGTGTATACGTGTGTGTGCGGCGAGGTCAAGTTGTTTCGCCCTTTAATTTCGCCCTGCACACTCAAAACCACTAGGGCTGCTTGTCGAGCTAAATGAAATGATTGGCGAACGTGGTGCTATATTGAAATAAATGCATCGTACAACCTTATAATTATAATTGATGAAGCTCTGCGAAGCAACTAAATCATATTTTGCCACACCTTCCCTTAATTTAAACTTCTTCAATATTTCTTTTTAACAGCAAGGCACCCCCATATACCCCTCCAAAGAGTATTTCTACTTACATGCCTTCCCCTATATGCAGGGAAATCTTTTATGAGTAAAGTGAAAGGCCACGTGTGTGCACTCATTTTCTTCTTGCTTAAGTACCTATATAATACTTTTATCCCATTTTTTTCGCAAGACCAAGCAGTTTGTATTAATTTGGAGGAGTGTAATTTTCCCGCACAAATAATTTGCTTATAAATTTTTATGTCTGTCGCAAAAGTTCAGGGTAACGGGAAGAGTTAATGAATATTGCTTAATGGGACATTCCAACTTCCGCTATGCAGCTTGTAACAAAGCGTATATGTGTGACTGCTTTATGTGGAGTCGAAATAGGGCGCATAGAAATACTTAACTGTAGGAGTCCTTGGTAGTAACCCTGAATGCGATGCGTGCTTTCTATAGGTACCGTCGAAAAAGGACGCTAGTCGTTTTTAATAGCATCAAACTGGCTGAATTCGCGTTTAATATGCGTGCAGGTACTTAAGATAAAAAAGCAGCGCCATTGTGCCTGGCGCCAGCTCATCTTGCCCCTCCTCCGGTTATAACTTGGGAGATATTGAAAATCCGTACATTATTCAATTGAAGTCTAACTTAACAGGGTGAACTGGCGTATATGAATAGACTGTTTATGCAATGCAGCCTTCTATCAAGACAGATTATCTTTATGCGATGGAAAATAAGGTGCCAAACTACTCACCCGACGTCATGTCTCCACTGGAAAATGTAAATAATAATAACAGAAAAAATATGATGAATGGAACCGTGACTCTTTGTAAATGTGTCAGTCTTGGTGACACCAGCTGCTCGGCAGACTTCACTTTGAATGTACTTGTTCTTCGGGAAAAAATCATAAGCAGAGAGAACGAGAAAAAAAGGAGACTGTTGACGGCTTTGTGTGTGTGTGTGTGTGTCTGAAGGAAAAGATCATCTGTCGCTTTCATTTTTTTTCTTTACGAAGGAATGTAGGTTTGTAAAGGAGCCTTCTTTCCCTTCTGTCATAGTATAACATGTAAGACGATCCTAAACACTAATATACTCTGACGGACATCTGAAATATTTGCAGTAGGAGAAAAATAGGAATAAAAAACGGGGTTGTGGCATGTACGTTGTACGTGGAGAAAACAATCTCCAGTCAACCTGTCGACACTCACATAAGTCGCTCGTGTATGTATATCTATATATATATATAAATATATATACAAGTTGTTAGGCGCTGTCACAAACTACTTATGACTCTCTGGGATATTGTGCATTAAAAACGGTGTCTGCCCCACCACCGCCACCAAGTTTTTTCACTTGTTAGCGAAACAGAAATGGAGATAGATGGAAAGGAACGTTTACTTTTGGCATATGAACATGACATGCTGTACATCATCACGTCATATGTTTACACCGCATGTTTTGCAAGTAAGTTTTTAGCAACACCACGCCATGTATACATATACACGCGTCACCAGACAATTAGGGAAATTCCTGTAAACTTTTCGACCTCTTTTCTCAAGCAGGCTTGAGCTCGAGAAAGTTACTCTGAGAAGTTGTCTCGCCGTTTCTCCCTTTTTTATATTTTCGTCTTAAATATTACACTGGGAGAATCCTCTCCAACTACCACTTATACTTCCACTACGAGTCCCACTCAGGATTTCGCCCCAGAAAAAAATTTCGTTGCTTGCCAGTGTGGCTTATATTTTTGGCGTGCCTTTTTCCTTGAATGAAGACACCTTTGACAGATGCACAGTTTAATTGTGGATGCAGCAAACTTGTCATTTTGAAAGATAAATGTAAGTAATATGTAGTCTATTGTGGAACAGTTTGACGATCCTCTCTAGTTAGCAAGATTAGAGCAAGGGCACCAGTTACGGACAGGAACCATGTAAAACAACGTTGAACACCCGAAAATCCGCTTCCCAACACGGGAAAACTACCTGTCGGAACCAGAATCGCTGCTCGTGGGCATGATCGTCAATTTGTAAAAATGCTGAAATAACCCGGAAAATATGTGCAGGTGTCAGAAAGAAAAAAATTTATCTATCACTGTCAATAGCTCCTTCTCATGATATATAGGGTTTCGGTCCAAAAGTTTGTGGTTTTGTGTTGACGTTGTCATCTTGTAAATTTGTCGGGACTTGGTTGTATGGGATCTTATACATGTAGTAGGATGTAATAATAACAACTATATACGAATGCGTATTCATATCATATCAAATATTGCAGGCGTACACACACACACACACACACACACACAAACACAACAGGATGTGTCAGGGTGTACGGGGTATGTCAGGAGGAGGACGTCAGCTAGTAAGAGGGACAAATAATGAGATAACTTTGGACTTGCCTTGTTCATCTTTTTTCTCTCTCTTTCTCTTCTCTTAGACGAAAAAAGAAAAAGTCTTTACTTGCTTTGCTCTTTGTTGACAACAGGGAAAGAACAACGGGGATAACAACTTAGGCCGTGAATATTGCTTCTGATGTTGAATCCCTTTGCTCCATAAACCAGGCGTATGATTTCATGATGATGATGAAGATTGTGATGCCCTGCTCTTTCTCCTTTTCTTTGCTGTATTTTTATTATTATATGTACGTATATAAGTGCCGGGTTCCTAGTAGTACAGGACACAGTAATATACCTAATACTCCAGTGTGTGTATGTGTGTGTGTGTGTGTGTTTGCGTATTGAAGCATATTTCTTGGAACAACGTCGAGCCCTCAATTTATAGTTGCAAAAGTAATAAAAACTTTTAATAGGGGTTTTATTTACTACCCCTTCTATTGCTGAATGGCTTTTTCTACACTCTTCGTGAAACGCGATCACGACGATGTTGATCATGCCTATCTCTAAACGAACATGTTGGATTTACTCTTTTGGTCTTTCTCCTTTTCCCCATGCTCTGTCTCCCTTCCGCTCTCAACGTCTCTCTCGCCGCTCGGTGGTGACGATAGTAGTAATACCAGCTGAAGAGAAGTACTAAAATGATGACAAACAAAAGAGGCAGTGTGCGCAAGTAAGTGGAGAGAGCGAGAGAGAGAGGAAGAGGAGACAGAGGACATGAGCTAGTGTCGAAAGTTGTGAAGAAAAAGTATGAAAAGTTCATATTAGTCACAGCAATGATGTTTGATATGATTTTGATGCTTAGGAGCTCGTTGGCTAACAGGCACAAGGGGACAAGAAAGACATTTCATCATTTCCCCGTATCAGGTTTATGTTCCAAAAATTTATTGCTCAATCCTTAATTTTTGCCCGGAATTCCACCATAATTACCTCGAAGAAGTCTGCAGCAAGCAGCAGGAACGACAACAACGGGGGGAGAGAGGGCAACGAGGTCGACGCTATTTAATGCGGAGAGGATGTTGTTGTGTGGTGCTGGTGGTGAATGTGACGCGACACGACTCCTGAAGATAAAGTTGGGCGATAAAGCTCCTTTAATGAGGAGGATGAGTAAGGAGTGCATTGATGTAAACTTCCTCCACTAAAGACCAACTTAATTGTCAAAGTCTTGCTGATTGCATCACTATTTTTGGGGAAATGATTCAACAAGCAGGGCATTTAACCACTGTGGAAGTGGTAGCATCGCTCCAGCTGTCGCTACGCTGCTTTTCTTGCTCTCTTCTTTTGGTCTTGTCTAATAAATAAAGTACACACAAACATCCTGGTGATAGGCTCCCCTTCGAAATGTGTGCTTGCCAAAAAAGTACAAACGAAACTCCAGATAGTAATCTGACTGGAGTTTAACTGCAATATAATAGATGAAACAATAACAACTCTAAGTGGAAAAGGACGCGTTGAAATATTGTGAAGGGGAAATTAGGTTTTCTTTTTGTTCCCTTTTTTCTTCATAAAAGTTTCTCCCTACAACTTACAACACACAACACACACACATGCAGTTTACTTATTTTATAAAAAAAGGTCCATTGCTTCACATCCAATATTGACAGGCACACTATTACATTTTCAAACATGTTTCATTCCATCAAGGAGACTGAACAACTGAGCCGTTTTGTTACTGTCGTTGTTTTTG